>PVLD010021038.1:5196-32530 GCA_004027595.1 Dinomys branickii | reverse complement strand
ACTAAATTTGCATGTCTGTATATGGGTCCATGCATCTACAATTCGAAGATATCAATGGATAAAGCAACAACTACTGTTGAGACCATATCACCTTGTCTATAGATTAGTTGTGATTGTACTATTTTCTATGATAATGGGTGTCTGTTTGTCAATATGTTTTTGTACTTTTATGTTTCTAAAATAAAAAAAAAAAAAAAAATAGTCTTTTGGTAAAAGATTTTCCTCAAACCATGGATTTGCAGAGAGGATTATTCCCTCCGAATATAAGATTGCCACATCACCAAATCCAGGGTCCTTATAAAGATATTCATTCTTCTTGCCAAAGATGGTTCAAGAAGTAGATACCAGTTGCCACCTCATATAGTTTAAGCAAGAGGGTAGGAAAACCTGTTCTGTGGGCTCACAGAGCTGTGAAGGGGCCTTTCCATTGTCTCTAGTGTCCTTGTTACTCCATATGGAACAAGTCATTGTATCAGGCAGCTCCAGTCAGTCATGGTGCATAACAAATAATTTCACAATCTTAAAGGCTGAGGTCAGAGCACATTTGCTCCTTCTTCACATTGCAACTCACTGTGGGTGTGTTATACTATGTGTCTTCATCCTTGTGGGGCTCTGACAGAGGGAGCAGAGCCCCCTCCCAGAATATTACTCTGAGTAATGGCAGGACCACTATAGGAATCTTAAAGTGTCTGTTGGGAGGTGTTACCAGTGAATTTGGCCCCCATTCCATTGGTCAGGCAAGTCTAGATAAACCTTCCCACATAACCAGGAAAGATAATCTTCCCACAGACAGAGGAAGTGGATAGAGGGGGGCTACACAGCAACCTACTGCAGGTGGTCAATGGGAACTGAGAGATAAGAAATGGAAAAAATTATAGTGGGTTCAAGGTCAAGGTTCTAGATACTCTTGCATGCAGACTGTAGGGTCTAATCCACCCTCTCTGGCTTATATAAGAGAAGTCCAGTTCAATTTCTATCCTTGGGCTTACAAAATACCCTGCCTGCTCGAGCTTAGTTCCGGTAATGAGGGGCCCATGTGGGAGCTGTGCAAAGCTGAAGTTTAAGACAAGCTGATGCGATGTGACCTTCAGTTTATACCATACATTTTCTCTCAGCCAGATCATGATGTCTGATACAGTCATTCAGATTTCTTTATGTAAAATTTCTTTGAAGCTTTTTAAAATGAATTAGAATTTAAGTGAAATAAAAAATACAAATCTTTCACAAAAGGGAAGGGGACTGTTATAGTTGATACTCCGTGTCAACTTGAGGAGGCTAGAAGCTCAACTAAATAACTCAGCAGTTGTACATCCTTGGGTGAAAAGGACATGCCCTTCCTGCTCTAGGATTTTGTTCATTGTGTCAACTTTAAAAATTTGAAAGGTTAACTATGGGACTCAGCAAGGAGCCAGGATATTACTTCACATTCATCCTGAGCCTGTGCAAAAGGAGGGCACAGGAACAGTGCAGGTATTGGTGGGTAGCCAGCGTACAATATAAGGGAGAAAAAGAGGCTTCCCCCCTTTTGATTTTGCTGTGTTTGCTGTCTTGCACCATCTTGAAGTGTTGCCTGTGTGCCCTACCACACTGCCTTGGAGCTAGCTGATTATAGACTAAAACCTCCACAAACTGTAAGATCAATAAACCTTTCCTGCCTTAATGTTGGGTGTTGGGTATTTTGTCTCTGCAACAACAACAAAAAAGTACCCAAGACAGAATTTGGTACCAGGAGTGGGGTCGTTTCTGTGACTGTACTTGACCATGTGGCTCAAGAACCTTTAAAATTGGCTTGTAAAAACAGTTTGAAAAGGTTCAGAAATTTCACCTTTAAAAAAGTGGTAGAACACCTTTGGCTGTTCTATTTGGGAGATTCTGGTCAGAGCTCAAAAGACAAAAAGGCTGATAAAAATTCTGCCAATAAAGACCAGACTCAGGAGGTTTCTGCTGAAAAAAAAAAAGACTACATTGAGTGCTGGACTCCCAATAATATATGTTATGGCATGGCAAAAAGCTTGTCTGCATTTTGCTCTTGTCCAGAGACTTTGCCTGAAATTAAGATTTAAGGGTGACAGACTGATTAATCTGCTAAAAAAAATTTCACGACAGTTAAATGTTGAGGCTGTGGCATGGCTATTGTTGGGAGCTTTTAGCCAAATTTATGTTGTAAGTCAAGAGCAAAGAGCCCAGCAGGATGATTTAAAATGTTGTATGTTTGGCCAAAAAAAAAGCTCTAGGAAAGCTATAGAGTATAAAGACAAAACAAAAGAGATCTTAATTGCTAAAAAAAATAGATAAATAAACACGATGGCCTAAGGGCATCAAAAGAAAGCAGCAAGTCTCCACCCTTAGCAACCTCAAAACTGCAAAGGTGAAAGACTTTGCTTTAAACAAACAAACAAACAAAAAGCTGCCAAGTACCATGTTCCAAAGTGGTGGCAGCACAAAAAATTTTTTCCTTAAAATTGGATTCAGAGCATTCCTTAATCCAGATACTCCACCCCTACAGCCAAAAAAAAAAAAAAAAAGCCTGGCTATTACTCCAGACCTTGGCATCATCCACATGGTGCTGGTTTTAGGTGCATATAAAATGCAAGAGTTCTGAGGTTAAAAAGACTTCCACCTTGATTTCAAAAGGCCTGAGAGGCCAGATAGTATGCTTTTGAGAAGGCAGAGTGTAAAGTTGTGAGTATAAAGGCTAAAGTGATGTAGAGACCCCAAAAGTTCCAAAAAGCCAAAAACAGATGATCTAAAAAAGCTACAAAAATTAAACAGAAAGGGCTCCCAAAAAAGGCATGAGAGCTATAACCACCAAAAGTGCCATAAAAATAAAATCATGCAAGCCCTTTGAAGCTCATAATGTGTCACAAGTTGCTTCAGATGCTAGGAGTAAAACTATAGGGCTTAATGTTTGCCCCCCTAGATTTTAGACTTGCTTTGGTCCCATTCCTTTGTATTCCTCTTTGTAACTTTTAAAATAAAAATGTTTATTTTGTGCCATTAAATGTTAAAAGTGTTTAACATTTCATTTGTACAGGGGCTTACAACTGAAGAGTTTGCCTTACATCTCTGAGGAGACTTGGGACTTATATTTTTCAACAATGCTAAAACTGTTAAGACTTTGGCAACTCTTACAGATGGACTAAATGTCTTTGCATAAAGAGATGTACATGAATGAGTCTTTGGGGGGCAAAATGTTATGATTCTAATGTAATATAATGTTGATAGACTTAATACTGGTTCTTAAGGATTGTTAAACCTGTTATAATGTTCAAGTTGTGAAATGATAAGAATAATGTCTTTGTATCTGAAAACTGGTTTGAAAAGTGTGTCTGGTTACCCAGTTCACAAAGGGTGGATTGTTATGGTTGATACATTATGTCAACTTGAGGAGTCTAGAAGTTTAACTAAATAACTCAGCAGTTCTACATCTTGGGGTGAAAAGGACCTGCCCTTCCTGCTCTAGGATGTTGTTCATTGTGTCAACTTTAAAAGTTTAAAAGGTTAATTATGTGATTCAGCGGGGAGTCAGTGTCCTTACTTTATATTCATCCTGAGCTTGTGCAAGAGGAGGGCACAGAGACTGTGTAGGCGTGGGCAGATAGCAGGCCTACAATATAAGGGAGAAAAAGAGGCTTGCTTTCCCCCTCTTTTTGCTCTTGCTGCGTTTGCTGTCTTGTGCCATCTTGAAGTGTTGCTTCTGTGCCCTGCCACCCTGCCTTGGAGCCAGTTGATTATAGACTAAAACTTCTGCAAACTGTACGATCAATAAACCTTTCCTTCCCTAATTTTGGGCATTAAATATTTTGTCTCAACAACAAGAAAAAGTAACCAAGATAGGGAGCAAGAGATGATGGGAAGAAGGGAGGGAAAAGAGATGAAAAATGAAGACACGTTCTGTGCACATAGTAACTCCCCATGGAATGCAACAGTTATGTACCACATACAGAGTAATAAAAAAATGGCTGTTGGCAAAAAGAATACAATTCCTAAAGTTGTAGCTCACAGCTTTTTCATGAAGAGAAATATGTAAAGTCAGATTTCACAAAACAGACTACGACTGCTGTCCTAGGATCCTCCCTCCTGCCTGGCTTGGGTCAATGCCCCTGGACATGTGACAGAGATAGACACCCTCAGCTCTGTGCCCGTGACATCTACCCACCAGCTGTGCATGACAGACTGCACCAAACTTAATTTACGCCTTCCGCAGTGAGTACAGTGCAGGTTTTCCTTTAGTCCTCTACAGCTAAGGTGTGCAGACATTTCCCCCTGTGCTGTCTCCATCCTGCTGCCTCTGCCCTGCAAGAGGAAGTGTAGGCTCTTGCTGTCCTGGAATGTGAGCTTATGTGCCCATCTGTTTCTTTAGTTATGGATATTTTCGTCTATGTATTTTTGAGGCTTTACTGTTATTTCATGTTATCTCCACTTGTAGAATTGAAATTTTGTTCACTATGAAGTGATCCCTGCCCCCAGGGCCCCATCCTCCCACAGACCACTGTCTGATGCCCAGTCAGTGGCCCAGCTCTTTCCTGAGTATCTCCACAGAGGACTGTTTTATCTCATCTCACCTCCAACCTGCCTCTGTTCTTCTGTGGTCTAACCCATTCCACTTTTGTTTGAGTGTTGTGCCCAGAACGATTGCCTCTGCCTCTTACTTGGAGTATGCGGTTCACATTCATTAACACATTTGATTGAACCATGTGCAGTTGCCAATATTTGATGCTTCTGAACAATAAAAAGACAACTGTGTATGATTTGACTGAGTAATTATTACACATTGGTTTAAGCCTGTAATGTCACGCTGTGTTTTCTATGTGTCCCAGATTTGTCCCTTTTCTCTCCTTTTGTTGAATTATTTTGTATCCGTCCAGCATGTTTCATTACTCCTTCTTCTTCCCACTTTAGTAACTACAGTGAGACTCTACAGTTCTAGTGTGTCTGTGGAACTGCTGGACTACTTCAGCCTTGTTAGGGTGTAGATCCAAAATTTCCCCCAAAAGCCCTATGTGTTGGGAAGGTGGTGGGATTGGAAGGTTCTGTGCTGATGGCAGATGGACCCAAGGGCAAGTTCATGGCTGAACGTACTGTTGGCGGAGGGGCCTGGGTGAAGGTGGTCCCTGGAGTGTGACCCTGAAGGGTGTTTCTTGTCCCTGGCTCCTCTCTTCCTTCTCTGCTTCCTGGATGTTGTGAATGGAGCAGCTTTCCTCAGTTGCAGCCTTTGACCTTCAACCTTATAGCCTTTGACCTTTGACCTCATGACCTTGACCATGAATCCTCTGAAAATTGTGAACTGAAATAAACTTCTCCTCCTGTAAGTTATGGAAATCGGTATTGTGTTCCCACCACAGGAAAGTGACTAATACAAGCCTCTCTCTCTCAGGGTCAAAGGCTGGATGAACCATGGGTGTTGCCTACTGCCAGTGTTTGTTTCCATAGACTCCGTCTTCTCGCAGCCATCATTGTCATGGGTCTCATCATCTGGCTTCTCCTTCGTGTGTCCTGTTACTTTAAAATTTTATTCTGGACAGTGTTCAATTTAGACAAAAAAGCAAAACAAAATCACTACTATAGTCATTTTCCCAGTCATGGGCACAGAGCCTTGGGTCCCAGAACCAGCATGCTCATAGGCTCAATGGCTTTGCACACGATGGCAGAGCACTTGCCCATGACCTCTGCACATGCTCCCCATGCTCCAAATCATCTCTGGATTGCTGAGTAACTCATACAAAGTAAGTGCTGTGTAGAGAGTTGGGATGTGGTATTGTACAGGAAATAATGGCAAGAAAGAAAATCTGAACACACTCAATAGAGGGCAATTTTTTCCCAATATTTTCACTCTGTGGATGGGGAAGCCATGGGTGCAGAGCTCATGGATACAAAGGGCTGACTGTGTGTATCTCCAGCAGATAGCAAGGCCGGGCTCTTGCAGCTGCCTGTGTTGGTGGTGTCAGCCCGCTCGGTAGCTGCATTGGGCCAGGCTTCCTTGGAGCTCTAGGTGGACTCACTGCAAGGCTTACAGGGCGGGACCTAGATCTCTCCTTTCACATCTGTGATTGGGGGCAGATCTCTCACCCAAGGGCAGACCTCAGATTTGCAGACTATGGGAATCTCCTCTGCTCTGCAGTCAATCTACTAACTTTGCAGATGGTTCAGGAATTTCCTTCTCTCTCTAGTCCTGTCTCTAGCCTTCTGCTTTGAAAAACACTTAGTAAAGTTCCCAAAGACCTTGGAACAATTGCCACTAGTCCCCTACTCTAGTTCCAGGAAGCTTTACATGGCCCCCAAGGAAACTGCAGACCCACAAGTCCTGGCATCCTGGACACCCTGTGAAATACCAGCCCTGTGGACGCTGTACAACTCTGAAATTATTTGTGAACTCCTGAGAAACATCGTCACACCCTTAATATTCCACAAATACCTGCTCTGTCCCCGTTGTAAATGCCTTGGAGCTTGTGAGACTTGAAAATATATAAATATGCAATTTAGGAGAGAGCAAGTAAAGGCCACTTAGCCCATTAGGATGCCTTTTGACTCCAAGATCCAATTCCCTCTAGATATCATTTAATTGTTTCCTGAGTGAGTCTAGCACTTTGACTCAGTATTGGTTTTCTCCCCTAATTTCCATGTATGGCCTCTCTGTCTGAGACTGAAATAATAACTCAACCTCTTTGACACTCTTGGGCACAAGGCAGTTGAATTAAACGGTAGCATAACAGTTTATCCTCACGTCTGTGAAGACTAATTCTTGCCGGGCCTGTCTACAGAGCCTCCTGCCCCAGCTGTCTGGTGTGGGCCTCACTGCCATTCCCTTCATTTCCCTTCCTCCAGTGGATGCAACACAGTCCCTGGCAAACAGTAGGCACTCAGTATGTGCACATGCATAAAGGAGTCAATAAATAAGTGACTCAGCCCCACTTGCTCTTGCTTTTCGGTCTAAGGGCGTTGGGGGTACAGGTTTGCCAGATGGCAACCAGCAGCCCCCCTTGGCCTGCGTGGGGTGCCCAATCTCTCCACATCTATGACATGGTGCTGTGCCCAGGGCCCTGATCTCTGTCCTTCAGCAAGCTGCTCTGGACAATACGTGTGCTTACGTATGTGCCTGGCGTTCCCTGCACCCCCTAAAGTGATCCTTCCTGTAAGGGGAATTCAGTCAGCTCTGACCTGGCCGGGAAGCATGAGGAAAACAGAGCTCACCTTCCTGGAGAAAAATAAAGATGCCATGCCCAGCTTCCCACTGGCAAGGAGATGCAGTCCCTGCATGGGTGGACCAGGGCACACCTACAGGCCCTGCTGCTCCTGGGGACAGCAGTGACCGTGTGTGTTTGGTAAACTCCAAAATCTTAAGTAACAGCTTCAACTTGCTGTGCAGATGGGGAGATCTGGGGAGAAGGGGGCGACGCACCAGGGAGAGGGAGGAGGTGCTGTCAGGTGAGTGACGGGCGGCGCCCTGGCACAGCTGATGCTGGCAGGCCCACAGCTCCTCTATCACCGGCCTTCTTGCTTTACACCCACCACCACTGCCCACCGTCTCTCCCAGCTACCCTGAGGAAACTGGGCCTCAAACCACTTCATTCAAATGCTCACATTTGTTCCTGAATTACAGAAGTAAAACACTAAAGGCTCCTTACAATCTTTGACCTCAGCAACAGAGGCGTGGAGGCCCCAAACCCCTAAACACTTTTCTTTCTCCAGAGGAGCCTCTCTCTCAAGACAGGTGGCCCTGCAGACTTCATTTTTAACCCTGGAATCCAAGCGAGCAAGCAGAGGTCCTTGACATTTTTCTGCCTGGTTCCTGCGTGAACCTCTTCCGACTGGAATCGGGCTGCGGTCAGCTGTGCCTCTGCCTGTGGTCTGTGCTGCGCCTTCCCGGTGAGTGTTCCGAGCGTGGCAGGTGTCTAGATGGCACATTACCATGGCCATGCCCAGTATACTGCCCTCGTCTCATTCTGATGGAGTGTCACACCAGGCCCAAACACCTTCCTCCCACAATCCCCACACTTTGCAGACAGGGAAACTGGGGCTTTTCCAGAGAACCACCCACGCGACAAGAGGTGGAAAATGGCAGTCACCAGAGCTACGCTCCCTGACTGCTGAGGCTTTTTATTTCCTCACCACTCCTCTGTGCCTCAAAACTATGTGATTATACCAGTGTGGAGGCCCCTGCCTGTGATACCAGCACTCAGGGATGCTGAAGCAGGAGGATGGCAGATTCCTTACTGGAATTCCAAGGTTTAGAAAACTCAGTTTCCAGCAGCTGCTGTACTGCTAAGAAAAGTCCCATGGGGAAGGGGAGACAGGGCACACCTGTTCTGCTGTCACTGACACTGGGAACAGTGAGGCTCCTTTGGCAACTGAGCAAGACCATGGATCAAAATAAAAAATAAAACCTGAAAAATAGGCAGGGAATGTAGCCCAGTGTGAAGGCCCTAAATTCAGTTCCCAGTAACCTCCCCAAAAGAGCACTAGTCACTCTGTTTGTCCTCAGTCCAAGCAGTAAGGGGGAGGTGAGCATCTGCCCCCGGGTCCCATGATCCCCAAAGCCAGCCCAGCTCCCGGCAGCTCTGTCCTCCACTGAGACACTGAGAGACAGGGAGAGAGGTGGGAGAAAGGGGGCAGAGGGAGCTGTCCAGGGAGAACTTTGCTCTGACTCCCATCAAATGCCCAGCACCCAGGGGACCAGCAGCACCCAGCCTTGCTCGGTGAATATCACAGAGCACCAAGCACACCCGCTGTCAGCACACGGCAAATTAAGTCCTGATCGTAACTGCTTTTGTCTCCTGATGATGTTTTGTCTTATATGACAATTTCTGCAGAAATAATTGATTTTATGGCTTGATTTCATTCCTTGCCTATCATGTTGAAGACATAAACACATAATGAGATTGTTGTCTAACATTCACTGAGATTAAATGCCAGCCGAGTATCTGGGATTAATCAACCCTGTTTCTCTCATTAAATTATCCGGGGCAACTGGAGCACACAGGCAGGTTTTGCTCAGCGTGCAACCCGTCCTTGGCAGCTGGGGTTCAGATGCGCTCAGTGGTTCCCAGGTGACCAACACAGGGCCCCCAGACAGGTCACTGGGAGCACCAGGGGGAAGGTCATGGTGCCAGCAGGATTCTGGTCTTCAGGTGACCTTTCAGGAGTTTAGATGGCAGTGCGGGGCAGCCCTTGCCTCCAACAGCGGCTGACTTAGATACAGGTGGGCAAGGAGGAAGTCAGGTCCAGGCAGTGGTGACAATGTTGGCCCCAGCTGGGACCAGAGCTCTGATGTGCCGCACCCGCCTTGCCTGGCTGTGTGATGTGAGCAGGACCCCTACTTCCTGTGCAGTCTCCTGCCAGTGCAATGAAAGACATGCATTGCATGGAGGGGGGACACGGGTCACAGGTGTGCCTAGGACAGCTCTGTGGCAACAAACCTATCGGCCCAACTTTAAAGATCAGTTTCCAGTAATGGTGATAAAATTTATATTTCAAATCAACCACAAACGGTTCTTCAATTCCATTGTATCCCACTTATTACTTGGGGTACATTTATACTAAAACATGTGTGTGTCATCTGCCATTCAAATTTAACTGTGCACACTGCATTTTCAGCTGTTAGAAGACCTTAGGAAGGGTTGCACTTGCTGCAGATGCCACCCTACTATTTCACCTTTTGCAATCACAAGCTGCCTCTTCAGCACCAACGCACCAACAGGGCACCAGAGTCTCCTTCAGACTACAAAAGAAAAAGCAAAAACTGAGCATCCCACATGTGGTTTCAACAGTGCACACTGAGATCAGCTGACAGCTGTGAGGCAGACACCAAAACTCAGCTAGATTCAGGGAGAAATGCGGTCGGGAGGTCGGCTCTCATGGGAAAAGGTAAGGCAACCGTTTTCTGTAACTGCACAGCCTCAGCCTTGGCCCTGGGAGTCCCTGTGTGGGGACTCTCTGCAAGCCTCCTTAGGTCAACACAGGTCTACACAGGCCCCCATGGGGGCTCTGGGAGGGGCCAAGCTCCTAGCATCCATGTTCATTGCCCAAGACTGACTCCTCCCAACAGGGACTAGCTGGGTAGGGAGAGGGCAAGCAGGGCCCAGCAGTTCAGCTTTGCCTCAGCCCCAGGGCATTTGGAGTCAGACGCACTACCGTCGTGCCAAGAAGCTGGTTGCCCCAGGGCATTTGAAGCCTGCACCCAGTCAAGCAGCTGTAGGTTACTGCCCTGTGCCGCTGCAGAGAAAGAGCCCAGCAGTTATTTGATCAATCTTGTATGTCTGTATGTGTTATCCTGAACACACACTTCGAAGATATCAATATGCAAAGCAGCAACTATTGGTGGGGTTTTTTTTTTTGTCTTTGGTTTTTTGTTTTTTGTGTTTTTCTGTTGTTGAAAGGATTAATTGTCTGACCAATTTTGCATGTCTGTATCTGGGTTCATATATATACACTTCGAAGATATCAATGGGTAAAGCAACAACCACTGTTGAGTCCATGTCACCTTGTCTGTAGATCAGTTTTGATTGTACTATTTTTTATGCTAATTTGTGTCTATTTGTTAATATGTTTTTGTGCTTTTATTTTTTAAAAAATAAAAATAAATAAAAAAAAGAAAGAAAGAGTCCAGCCTTCCTTTGCCTACCCAGCCCCTCTGCACAGAGCCAACTGAGACCCCTCCACCTTTCCACAGCTCTGGGAGCAGCTGGTCAGCCTGCCCCCCAGCAACTTGGCCTGCAGAGACCTCCAAAAGCAATCAGAAGCACCCCTTCCACACCTGCCTGCTGTCCCTGAATCCCTAAGAACCCCACTTACCCCAGGGGGCTGCCAGGAGCCCTACCTAGCCTCCTGCTGCCACAGAAATAGCTGCCCCTAGCAGTATGGCCCACAGAGGATCAGAACGCAGCCAAGCCACCCTTCCTAGAAAGCTCAGCTTGCTGGGTCCCAGGAAAGCTGAGGAGTGTGGTCCAACCCCCTGGTCTTCTGAGAAGACACTGAGCAGCACATTCTCAGAAGCTCAGCCCACCACAGAGCCCCACACACTCCTTGATCCCTAGAAGCAATGGCAGAGAACCCCTGAATAGGCACCCCAGAAGCCCTGTAAAGTCCTTTAAGCATCACTTAAACATGACAGGTGCCCATCTGAACCAAATGACAGCCCTGACACTGACAGTTAACCTATATCCTATGAAACATGTTGTGCCCACCAGGGTGGCATTTCTTCATATAACACAATAGGTCTTATGCCACAGAAGTATGACCAGTATGCCACTGAGAGTGACCAGTACCCTCTCCTGCCTGAGTGAGATACATTCAGCTGATGGTGTAATCCCATAAGCCCTGCAGCCCAAGCACTAACATCCCCAGGGACATTGCCAGTATGGTCACAGTTGAAGAAGCTGTGTGGACACAACACTAAGGCATCACCCAAAACCCAGGCCAGTACAGTGTATCTGATCCACACCCTAGGACGCACTGCCAACAGGAAGCCTTTTACTACGAGAGCCACAGAATAAAATCAGCAGGGGCAGCTCATCCACAGTTGCACAAATGCCGTGTAGGGATGCAGCGTGAGACATGGCTTCTTCACAGGAGCTCAGTGACTCTAGTGAGAGACCCCAAAGAAAGGATATCAGGAAACAGCCTGACAGGTAATTCATGAGAACCATTTTAAGGAAACTTAATGAGACATCCAAAAAGTACAGATAAACAGTTCAAATAAACAATTCATAAAATGAGTGAGAAATTTAGCAAAGAGATGGAGAGCATAAAAAAAAAATCAGTTGGAAATCTTGGACCTAAAGAACTCACTAACTGAAATAAAAAATACAGTTGAAAAATTGAACAACAGAATTGACCAGGCCAAAGAAAGAATTTCTGCACTTGTAGGTGGATCTTTTGAAAAAACCCAATTAAATAAAAATAAATAATCTAGAAAGAATGAAAAAGGCCTTTAAAACTTATAGGGCATCATTAAGAAGGAAACACACTCATGATGCATGTTCAATAGGAAAAAGACATAGAAAACTAGTCCATACAGTAATTGCTGAAAACTTTCCAAATCTTGGGAAAGATACAGTTATCCAGGTCTGGAAAGCTCAAAAGACACTGGATAGAATAAGCCTAACAAGATACCCTGCAAGGAATATTTCATTCAGAAGAAAAGAATGAGAGGGAAGTTCAGAGTCATTGATGAGGATCCTCACTAGCCTAATGCAGATTTCTTAGCAGAAACTCTGCAACCAGGAGAGAACAGGGTAATGCATTGAAAATCCTGCATGAAGTTTAAGAATGCAAGATGGGAACATGAAAAGGACTTGTGCACTAGGTCAAGAAATGTAATCCAGATCTGGAGAGGACAGTTCTCACCTAGCTCTGGAGGAACAGGATAGTGACTATGTCATTAGGACTCCCAGTCCAGCATGAACAAGGGTGTCTGAATGCCAACCTTTGAAAGGACAGGTGCACTACTCTAGAGGACAGGATGAGAATCCAGATCTCATACTGTGTTGATTGACACTATTCATTAAAGACCTTGTTTTTTTAGGAAAACAGTATAATTTGGTCCAATCACCATGTCAAAAATATGTCCATCCTGTCCACATGAGAGTGTTCACTCACAGAACTATACTGATCTCTGAGGACTAATCAGCTACAGGGACGTCTGACCTGGCTGCATCGAGCCAGCTGCATGGGATGCTCCCTGGGGAAGTGTGTCTACACCATCTAGAAAGGCATTTTGTGCAGTGATATTAGGGGAGCTTTCTCTTCCTCTGGTTTTCACTTAGGCCAGCTGTGTTACATTCTCATTGCTGGGGCACAATACCCAACCCTCACAACTTAACAGACGAGAGGTTTATTTGGGCTTATGGTTTCAGAAGGCTCAGTCCATGGTTGGTGCCTCAAATGCAGATACAGCATGGTGGAAGGTCCTGCTGTGAAGGAAGCTGCTCACGTCATCGTGACTGGGAAGCAGAGACTGGAACAGAGCAGCTGGAGAGGGAAATGCACCCTTCCAGGTCACACCCCAGTGAGCCACCTCCAACCAGACCACCCCACCCAAAAGCACAGTCAGCTGCTGGACTCATTAGTGGTTGAATCTGCTGATCAGCACAGCAGCCCAGGGTCAAATTACCTTCCAAGAGCCCCATTTCTGAGAGCATAAGAGTGTGGGGGCAGTCTAGACCTGACCCATCATACAAGCTCTGCATTTCCTGTACAAATTTGGGGACAGACTGATGTCTTTAACAACCACATCCCTTTAATTAGCTCAGCACACAGGGCTCATTGCTGGCCAGGAGCAAGAATAATTTGAAATCTAGTTTAAAGTCACTGTACATTGCTGAACTCCTCGGAATTAATGCCCCTGATTCTGATGTAACTGTGACCAAAGACACAGCCACAGTTATATATAATGTCTCAGGTAGACTCATGCTCAAAGCTTCTCCTCCAACGGCAGATACTAGGTACACTTCTGAGGTCATGAGAGCTGGCACAGGCTAATAGGTGAAAGAGGTGAGAGAATGAACAGCCACAGTGCCAGGCTAGTGGAAGGAAAGTCACAGACCACCAAGGGAAGAATGCCCACACCTGGGAGGAGACCCCAGGAAGCAACTTGGAGAGGCTTCTGAGATGCAGATTCCTTTCCTTTGGACCTAGGATGAAGGCAAGATGAGGTCATGTGAACAGGTAGGTAAGAGCACATCCTCCTGTGCAGAAAGGCACATACTCACCCAGAACCATGCTGCACTACAGATTGGTGCTGCCCTGACTTCCACAGAGTGGCAAGGTGCCACAGGCCACAGGGCAGTGAGTCTGAGAGACAGTCAGGGTCTGAGATATGCAGAGTTGGGAAGGTGGGCGATTGCAGTGAGTTCACAGAGAGAGAGATGTGAACAGATGATTCTCGTGCTAAATACCCACACAGGACTCCATGGAAGGGGGCCAGAACCCCACAGTGTGAAGCTTAGCAGATGAAGTGGCTACTGCCTGACA
Organism: Dinomys branickii; assembly: GCA_004027595.1. NCBI lineage: Eukaryota > Metazoa > Chordata > Mammalia > Rodentia > Dinomyidae > Dinomys > Dinomys branickii. The sequence continues at coordinate 18,559 of PVLD010021038.1, read as the reverse complement.
TTCCCTGACATTGCTGTCCAGACACTTAATGTAATTAAGATCCATTGCCATGGAAACAGTAAAAGTAAGGTTCTCTTGTGGCTGGGTGCATTCTGAAGCACTGCCAGCAGAAGCAGCTCTCCCCCGCACCAGGAAGGGGTGGCTGGTGGCAGGACATAGTCCACCTGCAGAGGTCCCAGCCCTTCGCTCCTCTCCAATGCCACAGAGAAGCTCCACACCTCAGGCACCAAAGCAGGTGACACACGAACCCTACTCTCCAGTCAATCCTCCCCTGCCCTTGGGAAGGCTCTGGGTTCTAAGGGGCCACATTTCCTCCACATTTCCACAGCTCCAGGCCACAGGAATGGCACGTGTCCCTCTGCTCCAGAGAAAACTCTGGGAACCATCGGAGGGTCTCTTCTGGGCTTCACCCCACAGGTGCCCACTGAGTGACACCTGGCCCACACCAGGATCCATTCTAGGATCCAGAACCCCCTGCACCTTGGGGGTACTCCAGAGACTGGTAGGCCATGCCACCCCACAATGTCACATGCACAGGGACCTCTCCACACCAGCCTGAGAGCACACAGAGCTCCAGGCAGCTAAGACATGGCTTCTGTCTCCATTCTGTTGCACTTGGCCAGGTGAGGTCCTGCTCACAAGCATCACGGAGCACACTGACACTCTGTCTGCCCCTGTGCTGACTCTTCAGGAGAAGGGTTCGGTATGCATGTGTGTGGACTGCAGCTCAACACGCTGAGACACAGGCTGCATAGCTCTGAAGGGCTGCCACTCTGAGTGGCCTCTCCTACGGGAGATAGGGCTTGTGAGGAGCCTGGTGCTGCCAGCTCCCACCCTTCTCCCCGTGGGAGTGCAGAGAGGGCACGGAGATCTTCCAAGTACCAGCCAGCCTCACCCTTCTCCAGCCCCCGACAGACCCACCAGATGTCCTTGCAGTTGACTGGCACTGTGAAGGCAATGGTGCCCCTCAGTTGGGGAGCTGGAGGTGCCCGCGATCCCTGCGCTGCCTTTGCATGAGGAGGTCCTGGCTCCTTGAGTCTCCCTGGAAGGGGCTGCCTGGGTTCCACCCAAGGAGAACGTTTCGAGTGGGGCTTTCTGTTTCCAGACTACACCCAGACTACTCCCTCCAAACTGGCCCAGGCTTCAGGCTCCAAAGGAAGAGCCCCAAGCTAGCTGTGCACTGCCCCAGCTGAGGCCAGGGGAAGGGTGGAGAACAGGCAGGACACAGGATCCCAGCATAGGAATGGGGATTGCAGGACCTCAGCCACCTCAGTCATGCCCCAAGTATCCACATCGCCTCACGGCTACCACCTCCCTGGCAAGTCAGCACCCCAAGTTCTGTCCATAGTGCCGCTGGAGTGACAGATCCAGAGCCCCACGCAGGACCTAGGATGCCCAGGGTCCAGGCAGCTGTACAGAGGCTCAGCAGGAGGTGCGGCTGCACATTTGAGGGAGTGGCCACACATTAAGGGGCGTGGCCTGAAAACCCAGTGGGGTGGCTACAGTTTGAGGAGCATGGGTGCAGGTTTTAGGAAATGGACAAGTTTTCACTGTTGTGCTTGGACTTGTCCAAGAGCTTGCAGTTGGCCCCTGCCATCCAGGAACCCTGGGGCAGAGCAAGGTGCAAACCAGTTTCCTATGCCCAGCCATCTCCCTCCCAGAGAGAGGCCTGGTAGCTCAGGAGTCCCAAAGCTGGGCTGGAAAGGCGAGGCCCTTGTACAAAGAAGAGGCACTAGTGTCCAAGCCCACCCCCCACACCCCCAGATCTCCAGGCCCCCAGGCACTGTACCTGCTACATCCCCAGCCCACCTGCTCAGATTTCTGAACTGCCACTTGCAAGACCAAGACTGCAAATAAGTGAGAGCTACATTGGAGAAAAGTAACCTCAGCCTAGTCCTTCAGGAAGTAGATTCTAAAGTTAGACATAAAGCAGGTTGAATTGAATGCTGGGCTAAAGCAGCTACCATGGTCAAAAAAGGGTTTTGTATGAGCAGCTGCTTCTCCGACCCCGGAGTAATGAGTGGGGCTCCCAGACAGTGCCAGGCAGCAGCTACTCTGCACACTCTGTGCACAGACCTGTCAGGCCAGGCCCATCTCTCCAGCAAGTGTCCCAAATCACCATGCCTGAAACAGCACGAGCTCCCTCTGCTGAGGGCCCTTAATGGGCTGATTCCTACACACACCTGTCATCCACGTGCCCCTCATTCTCCAGGCCCTCCCACCTCCCTGTCCCCTTGCTCCTTCTCTTCTTGGTTTCCCCAGCCTTGGCCTCCTCCTCTCCGTCTTCTCCTGGAATGACTTCCTCCAGCACCCTGTAACAAACACCATCTCTCACTTCCCTTTCTGCAAAGCATGCTTCAGTTATTGTAGCTGCCTAAAACCCTTTACCTTACTTGTGTCTCCAGCCTCAATTGCACACCATGGGTCTGCACAGAGGCAGAGAGCAGAGGAGGAAAGCACTTTCACTGGGCTGGGACATCCCGAGAGGGGAGCAGGCTGGGGTCTGTGAGCTGCCTTCTTAGCCATTACTGCAGCTGCTGCCTTCCTTGCAGCTGAGCTCATGGGGATTGGGGCAATGAGAGAAGGCAGGATGCTTCGAAAGAGGCCTCAGCTCATGGTGGGCACCTGGGAACATCGGTGAGATGCAGCACTGCAGAGGGAGCTGGGGCACATGCAGACTCATAGGAGGCATCGAAGCCCTGCATCCTCAGAGGGTGGCGATTTTAGTGGCCCCCTCACATTTGTGCAATGTGGTGATCAGTGTGACTCATTTTTAGTAGAAGAGATTGTTTCCAAACCCTGGGCATCTTCCTGAAGGCCAGAAGGGTCCATCCCCATGCCAGGTCTGTGGGCAGGCTAGAGGCCAGGGAGAGTGCTGGGTGTGGGCTGACCCTTTTGCAAGTAGCCAGCATGAGTGATGCCATTAAACGTTTTGCTGGGTGCATTAGCCCATCAACAGCTGTGACTATGGTACCCAGCCCCTGCCAGCTGAGAATCGACTTCCCTCCACCAACTGCCCAACTCTGAATTCCTACCAGGAAAAGCGAAACTCCAGCTGTTCTTTGTTTCAGCTGAGTGTAATCAGCTGGTAACCAATTCATCAGAACAGTAGAGCCAGCGTCCCCAGCCTTAGAACCTGGTGCCACCTGAACAGGAAGTGATTTTGCCTGGAGAGTCCTGAGGCCTCCAGCGGCCGCAGCCAGAAGGCCTGCATTTTCTCTGTGGTACAATTTTGAGCCTATGTAGTGCTAATATCACCTTGAGGAGATAATTATTTTATACCTTCTTGTACATTTTGAATGTATTCTTCTGCACTTTAATATTTAAAGCATGTTTTTCTGAAGCCGTGATTTCCCTCCAGTAGGAACTGCCCAGAATTCGTTGGAACCCACGTCTCATCCGAGCACCCGTGGGGCACCAAGAGTTGGATGGGATGTGTTGTCGGCAGCAGCAGGGCACTGGGAGGGGAGGCTGGCACAGAGGTGTGTGGATGATGGGAACTGACACTCGTAGTGGCCTGAGTGTGCAGAGGAGGAGATGGCTCCAAAGAGAGTCAATGTGATTGTCTTTTAATTAACCTTGAAATAGAAAAATCCTCATGCATTGAAGCCCTTGTGGGTGAGCTGTGGTGAAATGGTGGCACCCTATTACCATAATAACACCTTCAACTCCATAATGTGTTTAACATCTGTCTAATGTAAGTGCCTCTAAGTGCTGTGATATGCCAGTTGTGATAATAAGATCAAACACAGTGTTCCACCCATGGGGCTCTGAGATGGGAGCAGCACTCTGCACCCTTCCCGGGGACAGCCCCTGCATCTATTTTTGCCTGCATGGGGCCCTCCCACTGCCCAGAGCCACTCTCCCCAGAGGGTGCGGGAGCGCATCGGGGACACTCACTTCCACAAGCACACTCCCACCTAGGGACCCCGATAGCCTGTGATAGGAAAGTCCACCCCTCCAGGGAAGGTCCAGCTGTCCAGAAAACGGCCACTGCCTGCCGTCCTGTCACTCCTCTTGTCTGTCCACTGCACCGGTCAGAATGTGCGAGCAGCTGCAAGACTAGCGCAAGAGCCGAGCGGCTCAAGACAGAGGCCAGGCCGCCGCCCCCAAAGTCATCCATGCTGGGCACTGGTCATGCAGGGTCTTCTGTAGCTCCACAGACTCCCAGGACTGTGCTGCTCCCCCTGCCTCTGGGCAGCAAAGGCAGAAAGAGAGGCAGCTGCTTGGGAGGTGCAAGTTGTTGTGGGCAGCAGGGCCAGAGTGGGAACCCTGCTTTTGCCCGTGGCTCTGGGCAGGGCACTGGGGAAAACAGGTCAGATGTAGGTCCTCTGCCTCATTCACATGCACACCCCACAGGAAGGGCTCCCACCAGGGCTTGGCCCAGGCCTACCCCTCCGAGGCTGTCCAGGTAGGACTTGGGATCTCCCTGAGTGAACTCACCCAACATGCAGCTCTCACTGGATGTGGGAAGCAGGGGAACAGTGAGCCTCTAGCCACACCCTTCCTACTAGACAACCGATGCTGTGCCAGCCACAGCCATGCATGTCACCCTGGCATCAGCTCTGCAAGGTGATAGAAATGCCAAGCTCCCAAGTCACTTTTCTGGGCACTTGTCTGGCCCTGGCCAGATCTAGGGACAGAGTCAAGTTCTGCTTTCTCCCCGTGCTCCTCCCCATGCTGTGTGCTGAGCACTTCCAAGAGAACCGTTTTCTCAGGAGGATTAAGAAAAGGGCACAGAATCGAGCGCCCTGGGAAAGGCCATGCTAAACCACTCCTTTCTCCCTACATCTGAGTCCAAACTGCTTGAAGCGCCCAAGAGAGGTGAGGATGCCACCGTCTACCGCCCCTCAGCACCCGTCTCCTCCTGGGGAATTTCAGTCTGTTCTCTGCACTAATTATGGCCTGTCATCTGGAACAAATACCTCATATGACAAGAGAGATAATTAATACGCTCAGAGAAAACTTTCCTTTTTCTTAATTAAAGTATACAATTCTTTTTAAAAGCAAGAAAATATGTCTATTGTCTCTTGCCAGCATGTGCATACTCCAAAGTCCTCAGAACACTGTGATTTTGTTGTACTGTGCTTTCCATTTTCTTTCCGTTTTTGTATAAAATAGTTGGCAGCTAATCCTTTTTTGGAATAAATAGCATGCAGAAAGAGCCAGACAGACAGTGACCACGGCAGCTACTTAGTGAGTGCCTAACGTGTACTAGGTATTTTGCAAACATCTGAAATGTCCAGTTGCTCTATGCAAAATTATTGTTATTCTGATTTTAAGTATTAGTAAAAGGGGGAGGGTCTAGAGCTCTATGGCCACCTCACTGTCAGGTGCAGGCTTGGATGTGGGAGGGCAGGACCCTGGGGCCAGTGCTCCTGGCCTGATCCTGAAGTTTCTTCCCCAGGTTTAGATTCAAAGCAGCTCAGGTCCTCTGGGCCCAGGCTTTGTGCTGGAGCAGGAGTGGGAATTCCCAACACAACAGTGGGCAACAGACAGACAGGCCCACCCAGGGGTGGGGGGAACAGGAAACAGGTCCAGGAGGACAGCAAAGGAGGGCAGGGAATGAGCAGGGTCTTTGTCCCCAGTGATGTCCCTGACAATGCGTGAGCACAAGCGGACCCCCAGTGGCAGGGTAAATGTCAGTCCTCCAAGATTAGCTTGCAGGAAGCATGGGGAAACGGAGACCAGAGCTAGCAGACAACTGCCAACAGGGGATGCTGCGAAACTGGCCAGCAACATCTCACAGCTGTCCGGTGGCACCTCCAACCTCAGGAAACTGCAGGCCAGGGCAGATGACCTTGCCCAAGGTCGCTCAGGGAGATAAGTCCGGGATAAAGTTCTCATCTCTGAGCATCTACTGCTTTATCCCTGCCATTTGGAAACAGGCAATTCTGCCTCCGTACCTCCTGATTTATGCTCTTTTCTCTTCTTGAGAAATGTTCAATTCCATGGTTTTAGCCATCAAGGGAAAAAGAAAGAAGCCACAATTTTTGGTAAAAGGCTCCCCTAAGCTTTGTGACTCCCCTTGCCTGCCTACGCAGATGGCGAGGGTGGGGTGTGCTCTGCCCTGTTCCACTGTAGCCCTGAGCTGCCAGTGCTGATGTCCCTCAGGGCCTCGAATGGCAGAAACCACCCTGTCTGAGGCCAGGAGGTGGCTGAGGACTGAAGAAAATTCAGGCACCAGTGTCTGAAAGCTGCCAGTGGGACTGAGACCCTGGCGATAGTGCCAGATGCTGAGGTCCCTCTGGCTCTGCAGCCCAAGAAGGGGTAGCTGAGCCTGGTTTCAGGATCAGGGGTGGTAAAAGGTAGGTGTGTGGCCTGTCTAAGGTGGTGGGGACTGGGGGTGTCAGGGAGGAGATCCAAGTCCATGTCCACTGCCTGGAGGGTCAGAGGGCCCCAGCTCCAGTGCCTCCTGTCCTGGGAGTCTGGCATCGCCAATCAAGGGAGATCACATGGTAGGGAGCAATGGGCCTGGATGGGAAGAGTGAGGTCTCTGTTTTCAGTGATGAACCTGTCCTGCCTAAGGCCAAGCTAGCCAGTCACACTTCCTCCTGCCAAAGTCAGTTAGGGAGGGGCTGAGGCTCAGGAAGTTGAACAGGAGGGTGGCAGGAAATGATACAGGCTGATAGACAGATGGACACTGGCCATCATGGGGGGCCTTCGTGTGCATGCACCTGGGATCGGCTCAGTGCTGGTCCCAGGGAGGGGACAGGACTGTGCCAAGGTGTGCACAGCAGGGCAGCCCTGAGCTTGGGTGAGCGAGATGGTGGTACAGGTATCTGAAGGTTTTTAACTTTTCAGGCTTTGGCCTCAAAGAAACCCTTCTTCCTGCTGAGAGATCGGAATACTTCTGTTAACCACCTCCCACCCCCCCACCCCCTCCATCCCCCATGCCTGCGGTTACTGTAGCGTAAATCATCTGATCTGGCATGCTTGGACATCTAGACAGGGAAGAAGAGACCTCTCTCTGTGACTTAGTCTATCCAGCCTTCCCTGAGGACATTCCCGGTGTGGGCCCTGGGCCTGGAAATGTCCCCTGGGACTCCAGCACAGCCACCTGACTCCTGACTCAGCCACCCAAGACAGATGATAGAGGCACAAAGGCTACGGCCCTCAGCACACGGTAAGTTTACCCCACCCTGAGGACCATACTGTGAGGGCAAGTGTGTCACCAGGCCTACTCATGAGACTGTGTATGACAAGACTCATTTTGTGGGCAGTTATAAAATATGGACACTTCTATCCATCCATTCATCCACCAGTCAGGGTGCATCTTCTTTGCTTTTGTCTAGGCACATTTCAGAGTTTCGTTCATATAGATTTTGTACGTATTTTGTTGGATTTGTACATAAGGAACTCCTTTGGGAAAGCTCAAGTAAATGGCGTTGTTTTTAACTTCAATCTCCACCGTTCCTCGCTGCTGTCTAGGACTGTGACCGGGTTTTATATATTAGCCTTGTTGTCTGCAACCTCAGTACAACTGCCTTCTAATTCCCAGGTTTGTTCCAAGTCCACTCTTTTAGGTTTTCTACATAGACAACTGTGTCATCTGGAAATAAAGACATTTTTTCTTCCTTCCAAGCCTTTTATTTTCTTTTCCTGTCCTATGGCAGGGTTTTTTTTTTATTATTATTCTTTTGTTTGATCAAGTCTGCATTCTCACATCTGGTAATCTGAGCAACTTTGTTGAAGATATGCCTGTGTAATATAACAACCATTGTTAATTCCTGTCACCTTGTTTTGAAATCCTGTATCTTTTCCATTGTTTCTGTGTTGTTTTGTTTTTGTCTTTGCTGTTGTTATTTTGTTATTGTTTTTTCTCTGTGAAAGAAAAAGAAAGTTAATGGTGTAGGGAGACAGCCATGCCTCATTCCTGTTCTCAGCAGAAGCCATTCCAGTTTCTAATCTTTTGGTATCAGGCTCGCTTCAGGCTTTTAGTGCACGCTCTTTATCTGCTGAGAGCAGCCCTCTCTATCTCTAGTTTGCTGAGCATTTTCATCCTGGAAAAAGCATTAGATTTCATCAAATATTTTTCTACAGCTGTTGACATAACCACATTTTTCCCTTGTCTATTGGTATGATGGATTACATTAATTGATTTTTCATATGTTGGACCCAGGCTTGCAAACTTAGAATAAATTTATTTCAACATGGTATGTAAGTATTTGTATACATCTTTTTATGCAATGTTTCATTTTGGTAATATTTTGCTTAGGACAATTTTTCAGTATTGAGAGTTGAACTCCGGACCCTGTGCCTGGGTAAGTCCTTTACCACTGAGCTACACCCCAGATAAGAATATTATTTTCTTATGTATTTCTCTGGCTTGGGTATTAGGATAATTCTGGCATCATAAAATGATAGCATGTAGTCTGTGTGCCTAAAAGGCCAGAGAAGGGATTGAATAAAACATGATTGTAGATAACTGGCATAAGTTCTTTACATACTTGGTCAAAGTCACCAATAAAGCCATATGGACCTGGTGCTTTTTGTTTTCCAATTAATTAGTTATTCAATTTCTTAAATACAACTAGGCCTATTCAAACTTTCTATTTCTCCTTGTCTGAGTTTTATAGATTATATTTTTTTGTACCAGTAATCAAACTCGGGACCTTGTGCTTGCCAGGCAGGCACTTATACCACTGAGGTATATCACCGGGCCACCCAGATTGTATCTTTCAGGAAATTGGTTCAAGTTGATAAATTTGTGGGTATAGAGTTCCTCATAGCATTCCTTTATTAACCTTTTACTTTCACCACATATGTAAGAATGTCTCCTCTTTCATTTCTGATATTAATTTGTGTCATCTCTGCTTTTCTTACTCAGCACCTTCAACCAACTGTATATAACCAACATCCTCAGACAACTTGATCCAACCATACAGAGCACACCTCTCCCCAGGACACAGGAGACCCTCACCAGGATAGAGCAGATGGGTCCAGAAAGTGCATCATGGCTAGAGATTTATTAACTTTATGGATCTGTTCAAAGCACCAACTCTTTGTTTTGATTTTCCCTATTGATTTACTTTCAACTTACTGCTTTCTACCCTACCCTTTATCACTTCACTTCCAACGCTTGCTTTGTATTTAGGACTCTCTTCCTCTGCTTGCTTCCTTAGGTAAACGGTTAGGTGATGGGTTCCAGGCCTTTCTGCTTCCTAGCGTGTGCGCTCTGTACTATCAGTTTTCCTCTAATCATTGCTTTTGTGTGTCACACAAATTTTGACAAGCTGTACTTTCATTTTATTTAGTTCAAAGTATTTTTTAAATTCTCTCGAGCTTTCTCCTTTGACGCGTGTGTCATTAGGAAAGTGTTGTTTAATCTCTGAGTGCTCCGCGATTTTTATAGCTGTCTTTCTGTTGATTTCTAATCTAATTCCATTGTCATCGAAGAGCATACTCTGAAACAGCTCCATTCTGCACGATTTTTAGTGTGTGCTTTGGGCACCCATCTGGTCTACCCTGGTGAGAGTCTCCTGTGTCCTGAGGAGAGTGCGTGCCCCGCTCTGGGTGGATCAAGTTGTCTGTGGATGTTGATGGTGTACAGTTGGATGATGGTGTTGTAGAGCTCAGTCACGTCCTTAGTCACATTTGCCCATCTCTGATAGAGGGTGTGGAAAACTGCCACCTTGATGGCGAGACATCTACTTCTCCCTGTAGCTCTCTCACTTTGACCCCCGTGTTTTGACGCTGTGTCATCATCTATATACATGGTCAGGATTTCCGTGTCCTCCTGGAGGGTCTTGCACAGGCAGCTGCTACCAGGCCCACTCTGTACTGGCATTAGAACAGGCCAGGATGCTGACCCACATCGCCCACAGGCCTGGCCCCAGCTGCCCTCTTCCAGCCACGTGCCTGCTCGCCCTTCCTCTGACCTGGTTGCCTGTCCCCGAGTCTCTGCCAGGCATGCAGTTTCTCCTGTTTAATGATGGCTTGGCTCCTGCCCCTGCAGATCCCAGCATCCATGGCTCTTCCTCTTCCTCCAGTGGCTGTGGGGTGACCCCATTTCCCGTTCTCCTGCTCACCTGTGCTTGTGTCCAATAGAGCAGAGCCCTGCTGGACAGCGTTGTAGTCAGTGTAGACAGAGTGACTCAGGTCCCTAGCATTGGTGAATATGAACACCATGCCTGGTGCAGGGAGAGCTCAGAGAGTTCAGTCAGCTTCCTCTATGCTGCCCGCAGCGGGATTTGAACCCATGGCTCTGGCCACATCTTTTTCCTCTCAAGGACCCCAGCTGCCTCACAAACTAAGTGCTTCTCAGCTCTGGGGGTCAAAAGGCAGCTGCTGAGCTGGGATTCATGAGCTGGGATTCCTACAGTGACAGCCATGGCTACCTGTCTGCTTGCACTGTCTCAGCCAGGGTTTGCCCACAGCTCTGTGCTTGGAGCTGTCCTAGCCTCGCTCCATCCTTGAATAATTCCACACACAGAGCCCTGGAAGATCCCTGCAGGCTGAGCACCCTCCCGGGAAGCCACTGGAATAAGAAGAAAAGGCTGCCTCTCAACCCTGAGTTCAAAAGATGGCCAAAGCTTTTAATTTAGTTTGATTGATTTAATATCCTGCATCCTGGGAGCGGAGCTCAGTGTGATCCAGGCTGCTCTTCTCTCCCTGCTAAGCTGACACAGGAGCAGGGCAGTACGGGCTCAGAAAAATAAGACGTGCCCTCCCTTCCTACGCTGTAGGCATTGAGAGCCAGCATGGGGATGGGGCGGAGGGGGGGGAGGGACAGGCTACCTGAGAGCCATGCTGTGCTTCTTGCCAAGTGGAGCTGCCTAGCCACCACAAGCCCCCTCCACTTCTTGGGGACCTGGCCACCTTATTTTTCAGGAGTGCTCACCTGGGCATGGAGCCAATGCTTGGGCTACTTTTTGCTGTGCAGACGTTTTTTGCACAGCAAAAGAAGGCCTCCCTCTAGTCTGTGCCACACCCCATGAAGGAGAGCATTTACCTTACAGCTGCTGTACATGGCTGCTCCAGGAAGCCATTCCCAGCCCCGGGAACTTGTTGCTCTTCCTACAGCTGGGCACCAAGCCCAGCCCAGGGGTGCAAGAGTCTGGGGTCTCTGCCACGAACCACAGGGTGTCCTTCAAGGTGGCCTCAGGGCCACTGTCACATCCATCCTGTGGCCCAGGCTGAACCCAAGCCCCTCACAGCTGTGGCAGTGGGAGCTGCCAAAGGTGGGGCCAGCGAGGGGACAGTGGGTTGAGCTGGTCCTGGCCACTTCTGCAGGCCTCTCCACTGGCTGGAACATGCCGCTCACATGGCCACGCCACTGTCAGACATCCTGGGGGTCCCCAGTGTGCTCTCCCAGTGCCAGCGCGTTTCATCTGCTGCTAACCCAACAACCCAAAGCCCTCAATTCCCTGTCCCAGAATCCCTCCCTGCAGCTAAATTGGATTCTTGGCCCCCTCAGGGTGTCCCCATGTCTGCTTCAAACCCCTGCAGTTGGGGTGAGGGACTCTCAGTCAGCGGGAAGGAAATGCTAAGCTTAAGGCCAAATTACAGCCAGGAAGGATGCCCAGATGCACAGGGGTCACCTCGGCCTCCAGCAGTGTCACCAGGACCTCAGGGTGTCTGTCTCCCACCTTGAGCACATCAGCACTGGCTTCCAGTGGCCCCCAAATGGCCCCTAAAGGACCAGGGTCCGAGGACACGAGAGGCCCAGAAAATGAAGAGAAGAGCATTGTATTTTGTGTGCCTAACCCACAAGCTCCATGTGCAGGTGTCCACAGGGCTGCACCATGCAACCCCCTCCACAGGGCTGACCCCAAGGGGCAGAAGGACTGCCCTGCCTCCTCACCCATGGATGCATGGAGAAGAAATGATTCAGGCCCTTCCAGTGGAGAAGAAGGGCACACTTTGACCACCACACTCCTGCACCCTTCCCTGTTCCCAAGCATGGCTGCAGAGCAAGGGTCTGTGCTTGGGCTTTCAGCGTGTCCAAGAACCCCGACCTCAGCATTTGAGAGGCAGCGGGAGCTGTGAGACAGCACTTGGGGGAAGAGAGGAGACAGGGCTGCTGCTCAGAGGTGTGACTGGGGGACAACAGGCAGTGGCAGTCGACATGCAGTGAGTACCTGTCAGCCTCAAGGGTGGTGACCCAGCACCAGGAGCTTACTAATCACTGCCCATCACGGCAAGTTCCCCTGGCTCAGCCCATGGAGGAGCCCTGCACAGTGAGACTGTGAGTGAGCCTGGGTCTTGGTCATCCAGATGTTTGGGAGCTTCACAGTGAGAGCCTTGTGGGGCCTGTCCCCCTGTGGCAAAGCTTCTGCATGTGTCCCCATCATCACCCCAGGTGGAGAACTCCCTCAAGAGGGCACATGGGCCAGTGGAGGCAGAGTGGAGATGGGCGGGTCTGGGGTCCCCAGTGCCCCTAGTCTCTCCACTATGTCCAGAAGTATAAGAAAGTCCACACGGGATCTCTATGGGCCACTGTGTTGGCTGCTGCTCTGCCCATGGACAATGAACAAGCTCCCCAGAACCAGATCTGCTGTATGTGGGGCTATTGGTAAAGGCTGCTCTCGGCTGTTGTCCCCACCATGGGCAGTAAGACCAAGCAGACCAGGCACCCGGTGACCTGGGATACCAGCAGCCTCCTCAGCAGGATCTGAGGCCAGCCAGGCACAGGGAGACCAGAGCCAATAAGTGATGACCAGTGGTAATGGTCAGGTGGGTGGTCAGCAACAATGGATGGTCTGGAAAAGGCCTCCTGGCAGAGGGATGAAGGTCCACTGCCCAGGGCAGGGTCTGGATTGGGAGTCTGTGGTCCTGGGGTCAAAGGTGATACTTGTATCTTGCTTTCTACAAAGGTGGTAGAGGCCAATGATCAGACCCAAGGGCAGATGCTCTGAGGGACTCTACTCAAGGGGCCAACTGGGAATTTCTCAGTAAGAAAGGAGCAGCTCTGACCACCTTGGACAGCCCAGGCGCTGCAAGAGGCAGGAGAGGAGCCGGGCAGAGGACCACAGCCACTGCTGGGACGGGGTAAGGGACAGAGAACATCTCCAGGTCCTGTCCCGGTTTCTCACTCCTGTCTGAGGATGGCACCTCTCCTCCTGGGCTGGGTGCCCACCTAGAGAAGGCCCTTCCTGTTTTCCAGCTGTGGTGAGGGCTGGAGCACCACCCCACCCCCATACCCCCATCCTGCCTCAGCCCAAGGCTCCCAAGGGATGGCCTCCTAAGCCACAGTGGAGGAGTCACTTCTGCCCAGGTGCTCCAGGCCCAAATCAAAACATGAGTCCTCCAGGCCTTCTCTCTTTCTCTCTCTCTCTCTCTCTCTCTCTCTCTCTCTCTCTCTCTCTCTCTCTCTCTCTCTCTCTCTCTCTCTCTCTCTCTCTCTCTCTCTCTCTCTCTC
>PVLD010021037.1:0-32433 GCA_004027595.1 Dinomys branickii | reverse complement strand
GTTCTGGGTGGGGTTGAGTTTTGAGACTGCGTTTTGTTCCTCTGTTTTCCCATTTTTGGGTATCAGATTCAAAATGTGGAGCTATAAATTCCACAGACAGTTCAGCAGGCAAAGGTCTGCTGCAGAGGCTGCTCCAATGGTTACTTCTCTTTGGGAGAATGTCCCTTAAGCTGTCTGCTGAGATTTCCGCTTCTACTCCATACCCCAAGACCTGGCCGGGGCGAATAAACAACTCGCGACCCCAGGATTCTTGCAGATAGGCCACTCAGGTGTTCCTCCCTGGGTGGAGCTCCTTCCCCCCTCACAAAACCCGTTGGGGCACCTAAGTAGGTCTTCCCACCCGGGAGATCCCACAGTCCTTAAAGCTGCTTTGATGTCTCTCGCTGGGCTAAGCTTCTTCCCGATTCATGAAAAACCGGTTAGAGCACGCAGTTAACTCACCCTGTGGTCGTGCAGACAGGAGTGCTGTTCAGATGTTTTTCCCTGGATGGAGATTTTCCCCGACTCAGAAATCCCGCCGGCCGGTCACTGTTGCTCCAGTTCGAGCAGCGCTGGCTGCGGGGGTGGGGTTCTGAGCGGGATCCTGGAGCACTGCCCGGTTTGGCGCAGTTTGTCCCAGTAGCACGTTCTCTGTCGGGTTCAGGAGCTGAAGCCGTTCTTCCCTCCGCACTCGCTCTCTTGGCTGGTCGTCTTCTTCCCGGAAGTCCTCATTTCTCTCTTCATATTGCTATATTTCATTGTTTGGGTGGTAATCCTCTGGGAGGTTCTCTCTCTGCTGCCTACCCGGTCGCCATCTTCCCGGAAGTCCTTAAAACTGAATATTTCTTAAGCATGAGGACTAGGTCTTCATTCCTCTTTATTAGCACTCGGAGACTACATTTCTGTGATTCTAGCACCCTTACACAATCCATTACTCCTCTTTGATCTTCTACCTCAACACCTTGTCCTCACTGGACCTCAGCCTGAAAACCACCCTTAGAGCTCTTCTGCAAGGGGGTGCCCTATACCCAAGTCACCTCGGTAGACTTTCCTTCCTTCCTGCCTTCCTTCCTTCCTTCCCTTTCTTTTTCTTTTTCTTTTTCTTTTTCTTTTTCTTTTTCTTTTTCTTTTTCTTTTTCTTTTTCTTTTTCTTTTTCTTTTTCTTCCTTCCTTCCTTCCTTCCTTCCTTCCTTCCTTTCTTTCTTTCTTTCTTTCTTTCTTTCTCTTCCTCCCCTCTTTCATAAACCACAGAATCCCTCCCGAGATAACATAGTATCTCAGAATCTGATTTCTATAACGTGAAAGACTGGCTAGAGATTCTAAGCCTCCAGGCTTCCCTAAGCCTTGCTACGCCCCTAGAAATACACTTAACACAACGTTAAGAACAATGGCTTTGCTGTGATTATCAAGAGAAGTTTAACTGATCAAGCCAAATCTCTCCCTTTCCAAGGTTTTTACTTCTTTCCTTCTTGTTAAACTCTAAGTATATTTCTAAGTAAAATAAACATTTCTAAAATGTAAATCTGATTAACACCTGGCCTTGATTCTTCCTCATTCTCAGAACAAAGTTTTACCCTCACACTCTTGAGGCTCACCTGCTCCCATGTGCTCAACCATAAACACCCCTCTGAGAGAAGGTCTGTGCACTTTATCCATAGGGGCTTCCCTCATGATTCCCTTGTACTCTGACCTATCTTGAGTCACACTACAGACATTTTTCTCCAGGAAAACTTCCCTGGGCCCTCTAAGACTGAAACAAGGCTAAACAGCCACCTGGAGTAAGCACCATTTGCAAATCTCCCATACAAAACTTCTGGGTTTGTAGTCAGGAATATGGTATTGGATTCCAGAGAGCTTTTAAACACACTCTTTCCTTGATGCTTGTATCAAGGACACATGGATAAGAAGGCCTGGGTGCTGCATCCTCTGACAAGACTCAAACTACATAAGACCCTGTCCGTGTGCAGGGACTCTAATCCCATAACAACGGTGAGCATCCCAGCCAAGTTCCTCTCCCCGCTCCTGTAAGCCATTTCAGAGCTGCTTGAAAAGGCCACTCTTTTCATTTCTAAATTCCCAGTTTTATAAGTAGCCGGTCTTTTCATTCACAGGTAGTGTACATGTGGCCTTAGAAGTACCAACATCCAAAGTATAGGTAGAAGACCTACCTATGGCAGGTGACTGTAACAATAACTGTTGCCACCACTTTTGTGCCTGTATTCTCCCTAACATAGTCTTTTGAGGCTGAAGGCTGTGTGTTACTTAGTTAGGTAATCCCTTACCTGTTATAGTAGCAGCATGTCTGGCACAACAGTGAATATTCAATAAATATTTGCTTATTGAATAAAGTATGTCTTTATTTGAATGCCTACTTTCATCCAACAGCATGTAAATAAACTGGACTTTCATGGTTTGAAGGAAATGTACTATTAAGTACAACCCAAATGAATGAGGGATGTATATTAGCAATATTATCTGTTGTGGCAAAACAAATGTACACAGTTTCTTCTTTTTGTTCTTATTTTGTGGTGGTGGTGGTGGTTTTGTAGTAAGAAGCCACAAAAAGAACTCAGTTACAAATCTCTCTTTTGGAGAAATAATGAAATCATGATCCTGGGAGATATTTTATCGAGCATCATTTGAAAATGTCTGTTTCAACCTCTACAGCTCAAATATGGTAAGTTAGGATTACCATCAATTTGAATAATCTGAAGAATCTGGAAGTAATCATGAATATAGAGAGAGGTAGTAAGTTTTGTGTATATATAATGTTTTACATTTCAAAACTTTCAGATGCTTTGAGATGAGATAGTAATATTTCAAAGCAACAAGTATCAGTCCTAAATCTTTTAATTATTAAAGTAACTGATTTAAAAATTTCCCAGAATATACATGAATTATCATCTGCAGCAGTTAGAAGAGTAACAGGTAAAAGCCTGGTGAACTGTCTATGCAACATAAGGAAAGAAGGTCATCATGTCTAATTTATTACTGATTTTCACAGATATGCCTCCCTAGCCTCACTTCCAAGCCTTTCAGGTACTTCAGAATTTTGATGGTGATCCTAATATATCAAGCCGTCTATAAATTCACTGGACTTAATTCTGTTGGAGGATGTGCTATAGTACAATGTTACTTCCTGTGTTGTGCTTTATCTTCTTTCACTCTCCTGTACTATGAAAGACTTCTTCCTGCTCATTGGTACATGCCTTCCCCCTACTGCACTCTTCACTACCCCTGCTGCATTACAGTCTCCCTAGGCCAGAGTGGAAAACCTATGGCACATGTGCCACAGCAGCCTGTTTGTATCATTGAAAGCTCTAAAAAAATTCCCATCACTGTCCTATAACATTTTGACATAAAAATGAATAGGTATATATTAAAACACTTTCTTGAAACTAAAAGTTCATTTTTTTCTTGTTTTTTATAAAAGCCATTAGAACATTTTTCTGGACTCTCAATACATTGTAAGCCTTACTACCTAATGAATAAGCCAACCCCATGGAGCATAGCAAAAGCACCTTTTCACTGTTTAATAAATAGGTGTTGGGTGGAAGGAAGAAAAAAATACAATCAACCAGCTAGTATTAAAAAATAAATAAGAATGTGTACGCATATAACCAATCTAATCATGCACATCCTTGTTGTTAGTTGAGGTACTCAGACCCAAGGAAGTTGGACCTTTGATGCCTTCCAAGGGGCCTTCACTCTTTGGAATGTCATCTTTAATAGTTTCTTCCAAATTCCCCTCTTATACCCAGAACCTTACACCAGGGCCAGGATGCTGCCTACCATAGCCAATTTCAATCAAATCTTCCAATTTTTTTTATTCTTGCATGCTTCTATTCTAAATGAGTTTTGAAGATCTCACCAACATTTTCACACTTTCATGTCCTCATCAAAATGCAGCCACTTTTAGATCTAAGTCCTTATCTTCCCTTCTCACAGCTTAGTCCTTACAGCAACACCTCTTCACTCTTACAGAAGCCCATGAATAAAACACCCTCCCAATACAGATTCTTAACTCTCTGTTTAAGTCCGTTATTAGGGACAAACTCAGCTTCTACATACCTAGTCTGTTTTCCTGTTGAAACAACAGGTATTTTGGACTGATACACTATTTGCAGTTCAAACATTACTCTTTGCTGATGTTATATCTTATCAGTACTATTTATTGGTCACCCCTTTCTCTACACATTAGAGGTAGTTTAAACTAGTGAAACCTCAGTGAGATACAGTTTGGAATAAAATTTTGTTTTAGATCAGAAATATGAGGTAGCTTGTACCCTTTTATCTAGATAAATACTTGTAAAGTACAAACTAATATTTGTAAAATACTCTAAATACTTGTAAATACTCTAGCTAAATACATTCTAGTAGATCATCCCTGTTCTGAAGACATGCACAGAGTGTTTCTGGAATGTGCTAATTAACCAGAGCTCACTGTCCCCTTATTCTTCCTAATTGCATTGTCTACCTTGCTATAAAATCATTGAGTGGAATTGCGTAAACATGAATATATGTTTTCTTTATTTTTTCTGAAACTTCTCATCGAGAGACAACTTCGTTTTTAAGAAGCTGAATTTTTTATTTGTCTGATGTAATGCTTTTTAAATTGTGAATCGAATGGTGGGGTGGAAGTGTCAGAATTGCAGGTGTCTCTTCAGGCCCTTCTGTAGGCACTTGCAAAGAGGATGACTGAGCGTTCATTCCCACATCGCCTACCTCCATGGGAGTGATGGCTTGCTTCAGCTAACAGAGACATAACGAAGAGACACACCCCTCCAAAGAGTCTTTGCAAATGTAGCAAGTGGGATGATTTTTAAAATTTCAACTGACATCTAGAAAGGAAAAGATTTTCTTTTTTACTGGAAAAGCACAATATTTAGACCTTTTCAATAAGGCTGAGATTTCACCATAACTGATTAAACAGCTGCTATTGTTTTGTGCTACTTCGGGCAATTCTCATGGAATCGACAAACTGATAAGGCCTGGAGATTTGACACAGACCATCACTAGCAGGGTGTAAATGTGTGTGACGGGGAAGGTATCAGCTTTGATGTGCTAATTACACGGTACTTTTATTTCTTGTCCCCTCCTCAAAATTCGTCTGAAATCAAGGTAAAAAATCACAACACAGGAATTCTTACATGGATCTTAGAAGAAAGGGGAAGGAGCTTCCTGTTTTTCCTTAAATAGGGTCACCTTTTGGATATGCAAACTCCAGGCATTCATTCATTCATTCATTCATTCATTCATTTATAAGTCCTGTGTTTACAAAAATTCTAATTTCCTTTTAAAATATACTAGAATACTCATGAGCTCATGTATGGGGGGGTCTTATCAAAGAAGAGTTAAAATAATAAGTAGAGAAGGTACTTACATGTTTGTTTGCTGCCCCGTGAGAATCCATGAAGATTATTTCTCTAAGTTCAGGCTCCATCACTTTCTTCTCAGACCCGGGTTCCATCTCTCTGTGCCCCTCACTGTTACATGCATTAATTCTCACCTTGAGAATAGAATAGCAATGGTGCTACTGCTCACAGTGTTAGGGCTCTTCAGATCCTGGTTGTATAAGAACAATAAGAACAATGTGCTTCTTTTTTTTTTTTTTTTTTTTTTTTGCCTCTGAAAATCTCCAGTACCATTTATTTCATTTGTGATATAAGTGATGTTGGTTGTGTCATTACTCATTACCTGGATCACACACCCTGCTGTCCATCCCATTAGCCATGACTACTGCCTTTTAAACACTGTCTCAAAGGTTATTATTAGGCTTTGTTGATAAGGGTCACAAATACAAGTCTTATTCAATGTGAGCAATAATCCATGTTCTAATCACGTTAGATTTATTGTATGAAACTTTGAGGAGTGATTATAGAACAGATATATCTTTCAATTATGTCTTCCCTTGAATCTCATAAGCCAAAATAATCCCCACATTTCTAGATAATGATATCTTTGAACATAGATGAACAACCTGCTTTCCACACATGACCACCATTAAGAAGGATCTACAGGCACTATAGAGTAAGAATAGTGATTATCAAAAGGAAAGTATATTCCTTATCCAGTATACCTAAGATCTACCCCAAGATCATCCTATCACCACATGGATCAGAAAGGTTCTTTACTTGTCCTCAAAAGAGATGTGACCACCTGGAGGACTGTCTGCCACATGGTACAGACCTGCAACAGGGATGGAGCAACCATCCTGGATGCCACTTTGAGGCAGGGATTCATCCAGGAAAAATTTCCGGCATCCTTCACCATGCTCAGGTATTCTCAAATTAAGGGAACCCTGCTCCACGAGCATGCTGCTTCTTCTCCAGTGTTGGCCCAAAGCCTGACAGATCCTTTTTTGATGCAAATATAAGTTTATCCGAACCAGCATGTCAGAAGCACTCCACTGGCAGTCCAGTTACCACACTGTGTATTAAAAATGATCTATTTGCTTCAAATCACATCCTGGCTACAGAAGTTCAAGATTGCTGCACCAATAAAAGACCTGCAAGACAAATCATTCAAGACAGCTGGGTACAGCTCAGCGTGTTCAGTCAATCTCAATCTGAGAAGAGCAAAGTCAGGAGCTCAGAGGTTAGGGAAGTATCATCAAGAGGATGAAAAGTAATAGGAGTCCCTAGGAGTTCTTCTCAAGGGTTAGACCCAGTATGTCCCTGTCATAATCTCCTCAAGTTATAAAAACGTCACTACATGTCAGAGAGAACTTGGCACATGTGATTAAGTTAAGGATGTTGAGATGAAAGATTATCCTAGACTATTGGGATGGGCACAGTGTAATCTCAGGGGTCCTTATAAGAGGAAGTCAGAAGAGATGCAGTAAGAAAGTACTGAAGACACTATACAGTTGCCTTTCAAAATAGGGTAAGAGACCATGATCCAAGGACTGTAGGCTTTTGAGAGGCTAAAAGAAGGCAAAGAACCAAGCTCTCATCTATAGCCTCCAGAACAAACACAGCGCCACCAAACCTTAATTTTAGCCCAACAACCATGTGTTGGACTTCTGACCCCAGAACTGTTACATACGAAAATTTTCACACTGTATCATGAAGAATAGGTCAACTAATATCAGTCCTGGGGTAAATAACATAATAGGCTTTATAGTATTTTCAACTCTGTTAGCCTATTTCAATTCTTGACTATGATATTAAAAATAAATACGAGTACTGATGCTTCTATTTTACAAATTAAGGCACAGACAGATTTGAGAAGGTGTTATAGCTCAAATTCAAACTTAAGCATTTGTATTCTAAGGTCCTGGCTATTGGACATGATATGCTAATACTTTGCATTTTAGGCCACTAAGTTATTAGGCTACAAATAACAGATTCTGAAAAGGTAAAAGACTGAATATTTGTAGCTAAGAAACCCAAAGTAAGCTTATAAACTCTCTATTCACTCTGCTTCATTTCCTTTCAAGAAAAATTGTTACCATAACACCGTTTTACCCATGGAAAATAAATTTTTCCATTATGATGTGGTTTGAACTTGCAGATGTTTTTCAAACATGAACTTTAAAAATTATGCAGTTTAAAATGTATGTGCATGTATGCACATCCCAGCTCCCAATATTTAGCTTGTAAAGTTTCAAAAGGTTTCCACACATAGGCAAATTCTAGGTACAGTGGTACTTCAGTTCACAGACACTTTTGTTTGCAAACAATTTGGTTCACAAACAGAAGAATTTGGCAATATTTTGTTTTTGTTTCCACACTTTGAAGCAGGTGACAAATGTAACCACAGCCATCTTTTCCACTCAAACACAAACATGGTCACCTTTGCCAAAACTGTAGAACAAATTAAGTTCATTAGCTGAGGCATCGATTATGTGCAAACCTCTAAGTCACGTGAGAGAGTAACCAGAAGTGTATGTCCATCTATGAGATCTGGTGTCTAATGAATGTGTTATGTGCCAAACTTCATATGGTTCTGCCCCAACAAATTGTTTTCCCATTTTTTTTTCTTCTTATAGAAAATATTTCCCTTCTCTTGGACTATAGGCAAGTTATTTTAATATGAAGCTTACCAATTTTTCTCACTTAAGGACAGCTGGGACTCAGTGTCACACCAAGGGTGTGCCATCTGTGTGGATGGCTGAGTGCTATCAAAAACAGGCCTGTGAAAGTCACCCTGTCATCCGCTATGACAGTGTTGCTGAGGTCATTATTCTTCCAATAAAGTCATCCTCATTATGAGAACCATGAACACTATTCTTTCTAGTTCTGAAATTCAGAACATTTCTGCTTTTCTTAAACTAGTAGGTTATGTATCCCTTATGTAACATCAAGAGGAATAAGTTTGCTTTTTGAAAAAAATTAAAAACTTTAGGTCAGAAGAATGAGTCCGGGAGCAAAAGAAAAAGTGTAGAGGACTATCCTGTTTCATCTGTAAACTAACCCTGTCCCTATCACAGCAAAGTGATGTGCTGTCTCCATAACGGGGGCCTCCATAAAGAGCCTCACTGAGTTGCTCAAAATAAGACAGTTCATGGGAGGACCACTATGCCTTCTCAGATTCAATGTTGTACATTTTCTTCATAAGCTAAAGTAGGATAATGGACTTTGGAAGTTAAACTATTCCAATCTGTCTTTGTCCATACTTCATGGGGCCAGCATTAAATAGAAACTTACACCAAGCTAGCCAGAGTGAATGGAAATCTAAATTATTTAAGATTTCCTTGAAGGATCCATATATTGCATGAAATTTTAATACAGTGGTATTCTGGTGTAATAGGAACATTCATAGCTGAGAGTAATTTACAGATGTGTGTGAAAAGAGTTGTACAAGGGTATTCATAGCAGCACTGCATGCAAGAGAAAGAACTGCCTGAAAACAACCCAAATGCCCATGGCCAGGAAACTGGATCTATCAGTTGTCATTTACTCAACAAATACAACACTACGGAGCAATAAAAATGGATCAATTACAACTAACTACATATGTCATGTATGAACTTCACAATCCTAAAGATCACTAAAAATGAAGTCACCAAAACACACATATAATAGAATATCATTTATATAAAGACCAAAAATTAAAATTTGGGTATAAAGATCTCATAAAATGGTAACCAAAAATCATAAAAATAAAATAGTCCTTATTCCTGAGCAACACGGAGAGGCGTACAGGAAACTCTGATTCCATTGGTAATAGTTTATTTTTTAAACGGGGTACTCATTTTTTATAACTTCTGCAGGTATGTGTGTATAATACATGAAAAGTATTCCGTAATTCAAAAGTCGGTAGAATCAATTAACTGACTCGTTGTTCCCCACACAACTGGCCTCCATCATCCAGCCTCACTGGCACCTAGGTGTTGCCGCATAGTAAGTTCTGTAGCAAGTGCTCTGGGCAGAAGAGCACATGCGCTGACTATACCGACCTATGCAGCCTGCACGCACCAGCCACATGGTCCTTTTGTGCCTCAGCCAAGCACATGCAGAGACCACTGGCAAACTCTGTGGATAGATTAGATGGCAGAGGCAATGCATAGCGGCGGGATTCTCACACCGAGCCTGCATCTGACTATGTTGTAAGCAAAAAATAAAAGCTAACGTAGCCAAGCCTTCTTGAATTTTCTTTCAAATTCAGTGAACCCAGCGGTGAATCACTACCACCATTAGCAAGAGTGAGAGCAATAAGCAAAGCCCGTCTCTGGCTTTTAAAAGCCCAATCGGGAGGCAAAGGAGACAACTCACAAGAGAAGGAGCTTAGAAACAGTTTCTCAACTTCCACCTTCCCTCTCACCGTGCTTAAATATCATCAGTCTCACCCAGAGAATATTTCAGAACGTTGCATTTCAAGATAAGAAAACCCATTGCTGAACATGTCCTGAGCTCCCACTGTGAGTATAACATTCCATTATACACCGACAGGCTGGTATCACTTGTGAAACAGTGTCCCCACTTTTAAGTTCCTGCCATGCAAAATAAAACATGCACATATCCACTACTCTATTAGATCAAAGAGAAAAATCAATATGCTCTTTCCTGAACTGCAGAGCTACTAATTGCCTTTAAGTGAGCAATATATTCCAGGGAAGTGAGATGAGCTAGTTACCTCCCCTTTCCAGAAGTTTATGGTAAAGCAAAATGGGAAAGGGTCCTTCCTTTTATTATGACAGGGGTAGGTTAGGAAGAGTATCCTGGGGTAAAATAGAGATGTGAGGAAAGCAGGCATTAATCAACAAAAGCATAGAGATCATTTTTAAAATAGAAAAATATCAGGCAACTCTAGAAACAGTGGGCATTTGGAAATCATCAGGAATCATCTCCAGGGTCTCTGGAGACTGTCTCTCTTTCAGTAACAAGGCTGACTCTAGGTGATAGCTTGCTCTTGGCTAGGCACTGCTGTGAACATTGTACCTGTATTCGCTCATTTAAACAACCACAGAGGTTAGTACTATCAACGTCTCTGTGTTTTAAAATGAAGAAACAGAAACACAAAGGGGGTAACTAGCTGGTGCAAACTCACACAGCTCCTGGGAGACGCAACTGGTATTTAAATACACTTTTCCTATTGCCTGAGGTCAAATACTGGACATCCCACAGCAACCACCCTTGGGTCTGCCTTGATTCCTGTAGGTCCTTACACCTTCCAGAGGCATACATGAACTCTAATGGTGAGACAAATAGCCTTACAAGTAATTCTGAATGTGTAGACCTTAAGGACTCTCGAGTAGTCTGAAGGGAATTATGGCACCAGAGAAGCAAGCTGGAGAGTCTGCCTGAAATCCTACCAGATGGCATAATATTGGTCAAACAGTATTTACTGGTCCCTTGTGTGTCATATGGAGAGACATCAGACTGAGGAAGGAGGGAGGCCCGTGTGAGTGTGATGGATAATACAGCATACAGGAACAAGAAAGAAAAAAGACAATATTGACTTCACAGTTGCTTCTAGAAGTTTATGAGGCTGCGTATGATTCTTAGAGAATAATAAAAATTATAAGGGACTATAGATATTAGCCACTCTAACATCTGAAATGTAAAGTTAAGAAGAGTGAGCCAGAAATCATGCCACATGCCTATAACCCCAGAAGTCTGGGAAGTTGAGGAAGGAGAATAACAAGTTCTAACCCACCCTGGGTAATTTAGTGACAGCAAGACCCTGTCTTAAAATTTAAAAAAAAATTTTTAAAAGGGGGATAGAGAGGTACCTCAGTGTAAAGGCCCTATATTCCATCCTCAGCACCATGAAAACAACAGAAAGAAAAGTAGGGTAGATTAGGCAAGTTTTCTAAGTTATACCTGTTTAATGAAAGAGCTGACAAGAGAAATCAGATTCTTTCACTTTGTTTATTATTGGTTTTTCTATCAGCCTGTGCTACAGTGTCTCACAAAAATGGTCACGGTTTTGATCACCAGCATCTAAACTTCATTTGACTAATAGGGAGTGGAGGATTTCTATAGCTTTTCCTCACTATCACTTTTCCTCAATCTGTGTGAAGTTGCTAATTACCTGTTGTCAGTGAAAACAACCTTTGCAGGCTGCTGAGGAACTGGAGTTTGAAGTTGAGTAAAAAACACAGGTGTTGCTTTGTTCACTTAAAGCCTAACAAGAATCCCACTAGGATGAAAGAGTGGGAGGTGGGAAAAGGAAGAGGGAAAAGCGAGAGCATCCTCTGCTGGAACCATCGGAAAGGGTAAAAACAAGAAAACGGCTTACTAAGCACTTCCTGACCGGAAATTCGGAAAGCTGAAGATTTGCAGGACGAAAACTTGTCCACAGACAACTCACATTTCAGAAAAGTAATTTGTGAAAAGATTTTCTGTCTTTTCTTTTTCAAAAGAAAAGTACGCATTAAATCATAGTGGTTAAAATTAGAGAAAAGCCTAGGCTCTGAAATCAGGCAAGAAATTACAAATTAAGAGATTTTTTTTATGTCTTTCTGAAAGGGTACTGGGGGCGATAAGTCCTAATTAATTTATTAAGGGTTGATATTTGCACGTTTAGGGTACTGTACTACATGTGGTATGCAATGGATATAGGCACTTTACCTGCACTGTTGCAATCAGCACTAAAAGTGTCTTTCCAGTTTATTTTTAATAATGACAAATTATTTGCCATAATAAATAATATCTTACAGATATTATTCAATGTTCCCAAACTGAAATGTCAGGTGCTGTTGATTCCTCACTTGGACACTAATTCCCCCATTCCCACGAGGAACCTATTTCATCCAGAAACCGAGCAACGTATCTTTTCATTGCCTCTTTCACACGCCAGCAGGCAATGGACTATCAGGCTCTGAAGAATGTACTGAAAACATAGAAAAAGCAGTGCTGCAAACTTCTTCAGGAAGTTCTTTGTTCCCCTTCCCGTCTCCATCATTTTCAAATCCAGGTACATTTGTAGTAGGAATTTGTTCTGCGAAACCCTGCAGCAATATTTCTCTTCATTTCCATGGCAACAGCTCCCTATCAACTTCTGAAGGAACTTGCCTGTATTGTAAACAAACCTCTCTTGGCAATTCGCCTGTTTTCCTTCTCTATCTCATCTCCCATCTGCTCAAAGGCTTTATTTCAAAAAGAAATAGGTTGCAGGTGTGCGGTTTTTCTTTCGCTACTCCCCTCCCCCTTTGTTTCTTAAAGAGGTCGAGCTCGAAGACTCTCCGCTGGTAATAGTAACAGTGTCAACTGTGCGTAGCTGTGAACCAGTATTTGGAGGGTGTCTGCATAGAATATGAGTGACTCCATTTTAACACAGTCCTCTCAGAAAGAGGAAGCAGACATTTAATAACGTAAACTCACTGCCAGGGCAAAAAACAAAAACAAGGAAGCAAAACAAACAAACAAACAAACCTAGTACCAGCCAAAAATAAATTTGCAATCAATTCTTTCAGATTCTTTCATTATAGACTAGACTGAAATGACTCTTATAAAATTACTTAATGACAAAAGCAGTGTTTCCACTAAGCAAAATGCGAAGAAAAATCTTTTAGAAAAAAAAGTCTCCTATATGTTTAACTCAGATTTTATAACTTCAAATTGAAGGACTTCAATTATTGGGGCTTGGAATATAGGCCATTTGTCCAATGTAATAAATCTGACATTTTTACAAGTTCATTTTTCCACACTATTCTTTTTTTACTCAATGTCAAAGCTATCAAGTCAAATGACTACTAGAAAAAACCAATCATCTATCATTATTTCTAATATCAAAGAAATAGAAGTTAAGCTGGAGGGGAAAAAGGATAAATTTCCTTCACCAAGCACCCAATGGGAAGAGAGATAACTGGAAAAACAGTACGTAGCTACAATTGTAGAAAGATTTATGGGCAGATAAGCCATAGTCTCAGGTCTTTATTGAACATGTTTGTTTGTTTGTTTTTACTATGCCTAATCGTTCCACTGCCAACCATCCTCTCCTCAATAATTCCCAGCAGGACTTTGCTAAAGGGATGTAAAATGTAGCTACCACCAACCCATACTGCCTTTGTCTATACACCAAATAAAGAGGAGAAAGTTCAAGTTCTAAACAGCATATAAGTTTCTCTGTGTTTATGATAGTCCTACTGGAAAACAGATTAGCATTCTTGAAGCAATAGAAGTTGGCGATGGTGTCAAATTATAAGACTAAAATAATCAGTCAATTTTATGGACCAAATCTAGTACTGGGAAATCATTTTCAAGGCTGCTACAGTGACTCTGAAGAAGGGATCGGCCAGATCCAGGAGAGAAGTGATAATGCTCTTGGCAAGCAGTAGGAGAGATGACTTGTTCTTAGAAACTTCTACACCCCACCCTCCCTTATCAGCTGTCTCTTCCTCCTCTTAGGAGTACTGCTGGCCTGTCAGTAACTCCCAGCAGCTACCTTCTCTACCCCCTCCATTTTGTTTAACTTGGATTTCTATTAATGTCAGCTAAATCTATAGCTAATGAAAACATTTTCAGAATGTGTCTTGCATATTACTCCTCTCTGGAATTTAAAAATTGTCCTGAGAACTCCACAGGACATCTGAGTCTATGTTCTCTCTGAACCTTCTCATTCATTGGCTTAGTTACTTTTTTCATTGCTGAGACAAAATATCTGAAGCCCAAGGTTAAAGGAGGAAAGGTTTATGGTAGCTCAAGTCTGTAGAGGTTTCATAGTTGACTAGCTCCAAGACAGGGCGGCATAGCAGAGGAGAAACAGTTTATAGGAGGCAGCAGGAGGAAGGCAGCAAGGCAGCAAACAGTGAAGTGGTGAAGCAGCAAAGCTGAAAACCACGGCAGCAGCACTTTCTGCCCCTTATATTCTATGCAGTAACATGCACATGCAGGGCGGGCCTTCCTGTTATCCATACCCAGAACTATGTCAAAACAATCAGTGGACAGATTCAGTAATCACACATCCCTGATCCTAGCATCACACCCTTAATATCAGTAACATACATTCTAGATCCATTCTAGTTTACAGTCATGTCTGTAAACCCCACCTATGACCACATGAAGCTTTGGGGGGACATCTAGACGTAAGCCGTAGCACTCGTACCTCTCACATATGTTCACTCAGGAAGTATTTACTAAATGTTTACTGTGTGTCAGGCATTCTGCTGAATGGTGAAGATCTTGTGGGAACAAGGATATAATCTCTGTACTCATGCGATCTTTGTACTTATATGGGTAATAGAGGATACCGGCTTTAATAACATTTGCAACGCCATGATACAGGAACTTGGAACAGGACTGAGGACTGAATCCAGAGCATTCGTATTGGTCCACATATCCAGCTGTGTTTTTTTTTTTTTTTTTTTGCTAGAATATAAAGTTAAGTCTTTTCTCCTCCTTTGTCCTCTTATTTCCCCTCATCCTCTCTCTCCTCCTTCGCCTCCTCTTCTCCTTCCCCACTCTCCTCCCTCTCCATCTCCTCCTCTCTTTCTAACCCTCCCTCCTATTTCATTCCTTCCTTTTCTCTCCCTTTTCTTTATTAACTATGTATAGGATGTTTAATCCTGAAAAATCTGTGGCACATATGCAAATACAAAGGGAAAAATGAAAGCAAAATATACTAGCTTTGAGTGATCCAGACCACATTCATTAAATATTCCCTGTGTGATCAAATCTCTCCTTGACCCCAACTTTGAAGTCCATTCTGAGCAGGCAACTACTTAATTGGAGAAGCTGAAACAACACCCTAAAAAATTACCAGGAGCAAGATTCAAACCATACAATTGAATTCAGTGCATCATTGAGTAAGAGCACATAGTCATGAGTTAAACCAAGGAAGGTTCCTGAAGAAAAGACTTTTTAAAAACTTTGATTTTGAATAGAAAAGAGTTGTAGATTATCAGAGAGGAATGGAGAGATAGAATTATTATAGATAATTTTCTTTGACTAATACAGTATTAACATGTTCAAGGCCTAGGACAATTTTGGGAAAAATTGATCACTTGTGAAGGAGAATCTTAACATACCTACAGTGGCTTAGTGGAAAATAGCAGACAAGAATAACCAAAGAATGTTTTGCTTTATTTCTTTTCAAGGTCAAATTGGAGTCCTTTCACTGATACCAAAAAAAAAAAATCAGAGTATGTTCATTCAAAGAACAAGCAAAGGGCTCAATAATACATGAACTCATTAAAAATCACAGGGGAGAAATTTTCTTTAAAACTGGAAATCTCTTGATTTAAACTACAAACTGTTAGTTTGGGCATTAAAATTTATGTCACCTTTCTTGTGTTATATAAGAGAATTCAGTATTGTGATGTACAATCTACTCACATATCAAAATTTTTAGACATCTCCTATAACTTTAAAATAGAGTTGTGTTCCATTTGTTAGACATTTCCTACCTGAAGGCACAAAAATAAATGTACACTGCTGTTTTTCACAATGTTTTCACCTCTTTTTAGATCAACACCTGCTAGTCTGGTCTTGTGTCTCTTTCACTATCTCAGATAGAATTTCACAGCTTAGAGGCTTTTGAAAGACAACAGATAACAAACACTCTTTGGTCCCTTGGATTTCAATAGAATAACCTGAAACTTCTTATCATGAAGGGCCAGGCAGACCATGATAGTGGGGAGGGGCTGAGGGTTTCCAGGTCCTAGTTCCACGAATAATTGGATTTCTCTTAAATAAAAAATGGATTAAATTAAACACAAATTCATGCTGAAAATAATGTTTTTCAACAGCACTAATGACATGTCTAGGTCTTCTTATTTTGTTTATTTCAAAACTCATTTCTGTGTTTATAGCCCAGGTTACCCCTACACACAAGTGGCACACACAGAAGAGGACTGAGCAGACATCAAGGCATCAAAGGCCCTGTTTTAGTGGGAGCCCACAGTGAGTTTATATACATGCACATTTGCTGATCTCTTGATGACGAGGCTTTTAAACAGCCCCAGAGCAAGTTGACTAGTCCAACAGTCAATTCAATCAGGCATTGAGAGCACCAACATATTGCCAGATAGAACAAGCCATGTGCTTCCTTTGTACATCCAGGTTATGTTTTTAGATATTTGCAAAGACTTTTTAGAAGAAAACCACTAGTCCTGCTAAAGGGGCTTTGGTTTTCAAACATTAACAAACATGTATGTGTATGTTTAAAGGCTCCCTTTTAAAGAACGTAATATTTACTCAGTAGGTATGATTTTCAAGAGCTAGTGTTTGCAAAACTGTGACTGACTTGCAGTACATATGGATCCTGCACATTCTAGATACTTATTCTCTGTTGAATGAATGAATGAATGAATGAGTTGTTCCCTATCATATTCAAGTTGAGGCACTCAACGTACATTCCGAAACTGGCTAGCATGAATAAATATGCAGGTGCTAACCTGTATTCGTTCTTTGCTGAGTACACATGTCATCTGTCCTGGTCTATTATATTTCTGGCACACTCAGCCAATACCTCTCTAACTGGCCTGTGGCAAATCAATTAAGTTCTCTTTAATTCTTCTATTTTGTAACAAGAAAAAAGAACACAAACCGATTACGTTCCTCAAAACCAGTATGCAGCTAAAGGAGCTATTCCCAGGCAGAATAATACAAACCAATATAATTGCTTCAGTTGGTGAATCCATAGAGTCATAAAGGAGACAGGTGCTTTCCACGAATGGAGAGGGAAGCTGAAATTGAGGGTTTCTTAATGGATACACAGATTCTTTTGTGGAGATGAAAATATTTGGAACTAACATAGGAGTAATTGCACAGCACTGCGATATACTAAATGCCCCTGAATTTTACACTCTGAGATGATTAATTTCACGGCATGCGAAGTTCAATTCAGTAAAAAATATGTATCATAATATTTATAGTTCTCGGGCAAATCTTTGACAAGCTTTTGAAGTGTAGTATGGTAAATGTTGTCTACATATTTCACAGTTAAATAATTGCACCATAGCAGTTTCTAGTAAACTTATAGCAAGTGAGCAAAGAACTAGAATGATAAGTGGTGAGTTACTCTGATTTAATTCCAAACCTGTAACTTGATGTTACAGGATACTTCCTAACAAGCAATGAAGTATTTATTCATTGAGCACCTTGAAAGAGAGCTACTACCCATGGCACATGTAGTATTTTTAAGCAGCATCAGTTTTGGATTATAGTTTACCTGCATATCTTTTTTTGAGAGCAAGACCTTTTCAGAGCAAGCTCTGTTGTCCCAGCACATGTGAATTGTACAAATCTTGCTTTTCCATAAATCAATACGTATTTACTGAGCTCTGTTATATACAGCATATGTGCAGCATCAAGGGGTAAAAGAAAATGACAAAACAAATTTTCGTTGCCAAGGTTTTATTATTTACAAAATTGGGCTTACCAGACAGATGGTATCATATGACAATATTTTGGACTGAGCAAACAAATGCAATATAACCCCACACTTATATAACATTTGACAAACTCCTTTGGTATCTCTTACCCTTACAACTATCCTGGGAGAAGAGAGAGTAAGACTATTTATTTCCACACTGTAAGATTAGAAAGCTTGAAGGACTCAATACATAGAATAGTCATGATTTGAACCCAGGTCTTGGATACCTAGACTGGTACAACTAAAAGCCAAAAGGTTGGAGTTCTAATGATAGTGCTGCCACAAACTCCACCCCTTAAGTTTCAACATCTTCCTCTCTTAAGTGAGATGGTAGAGGGACATCTCAAACATATTGACTTTGGGAGCTTTCATTGGTATTCTTCTAGCAAATGCAAAAGTTACACATTCGACACCTAATTCTTGATCTTGTCATTATTAATCCAAGTGCACCTTTTACCTTAGTATAACTCTTCTCTTAGAGGCATCCACCATGCTGTGTGAATGCTCACTATGTAAAAATTATGTTTGCAAAGACATTTTCAACTAAGGTACCCTGAAAAAAGCATTTCCCCAGATTTTCAGCCTATAATATGGAGCTTCTAAGATCACACTGGTCCCATCTGCAGACAGTACTCTGTCTTGTTTCAGTGTATCCCTCCCTGAATGTAGCACTTTGGTCCTTGCAAACTACTTTTCTATCTCTTGTCTCACTTGACATCACTAGAATGAAATAAAGACCTTAACAAGCAGTACAAGGCAACAACTCAGTTGAAGCCACACTATCTCTCTTCAAGCTAACACGGCCCTACACCTAGTCTTTTTGTTAGCCTACAAGGGTGAGACTGAGATAAGGCCGGGTGGGAACCTGACCCAGCGACAGCCAATCAGAAGAGCTTTTGTCTGTGATCTGACCAGGGTGATTCATCACCCACCAATCCCAGAGGATTTCAATGAGAGGACAAAAGTCCACTATTGCCCCAAAAGCTGTGCTTGGGGTTATTTCCTTGTATATATAAAAAAAAAAGGTTTAACTGCCAAGAGCATCTTCAGAATTACCACAAAACAAAGCTCAAGAGAGAAGAATGAAAAAAGGTAAGTGTATTGAAACTAATGTCTCTAAAGTTACAAAGTTACAAAGAGCATTGACAAATGACTCTGTAATCCAGAGCAACCTGTTCCCAAAAGAAGACTCTTGTGACCTCATTTATCTTAAAAGTCAACAAAATCATGGTTAAAACATATAAATTACTAAGAGAAGGATTAAATATAAATTACAAAGAGGACATCAATCTAAGAGAAGGATCACCAGAGCGTTCCAATCAGAGATGCAGCCTTAAGCAGAGTCACTCTTTTTAGACCCTTCCTGATCATAAGGTGATGAGGATACAGTTTTCTCAGTTACCTGCTCCAAACTATCTTTGGAAAGATAAAAGAAAGCAAATTTTTCCTTTCTTTGATTTCATTTCTTTTATATTTTACTCTTACAGAATATGAAGTTTTATATTCAAACATTTTAGAAATCAGAAAAAGCTCACTCATAGTTCATATCAGGAACCACAAAATGTGGAGACAACTGTGATTTTCTGGACCATAATTTTGACAGTTTTCCAGAAAATGGCAAATATTAGAAACATCCTTTCCCTCTAAGGAGAAACTTCTAACCACTTTTGTAGAGAAGGGATTTACAGAATGAAAGAAACATTAGACAAAAAAGCAAGAAAACAAAACAATAAACAAGTAAAACCAATACTCCTTTATAATACGCTGACATTACATTTAAGGCCTTTTGTCTTCTATTGATGATATCCTTTTAATTATTTTATTTTTCATTTTATCATTAGAAACAAAACAGTCAAACAAGGCTTGGAAAAGTAACCAGGAGACACACGTTCTAATTTGAAACACAAAGCACTAGCACCACCATTCTATGCCTCAGCAAGTCACTTTTCATCTATTGAATCATTCACCACATGATTACTTATTAGGTGAGCAATATTTCTAAACACTCTGCTGGGTGCTGGTTCTGGAAGTCTACCATGTTGAAGACAGCCTTTGAAAAAGTGGTACAGAAAATTCCTTGCACATAGATTTAGGAAATTTGGACACTGTCATCCTGCCATCATGTACGTGTTTGGGTCAGAATTTGCAGCTGACACAAACACAGCTACCTGTCAGACTGTTACTAGTTAATAAGAAAACTAATAAGATGCCAAAATGCTTCTTGGCCCTGGATACTAACCAGATGAGCCATTACAAGAATCTTTCAGAAGATTTAAAAATTAAATAAACAAAGAAGAGGAAAAGGTAGGGCGAGGTAGACCACAACAGAGAGGACTTGTGTACAAATGGTGAAGCAGGAGAAGTCACATAAAGTAGGAAATTGGTAGCAAAAGAAGTAGAGGTCTCAGTGAAGAGGAATAACAAATACCTGCTACCAAGGGGAAATGGGCATGTGGATTCAATCAATA
This sequence comes from Dinomys branickii, assembly GCA_004027595.1. NCBI lineage: Eukaryota > Metazoa > Chordata > Mammalia > Rodentia > Dinomyidae > Dinomys > Dinomys branickii. Next base: position 12,220 of record PVLD010021037.1, on the reverse strand, counting down.
AATGTATATTGGGCATCTTTGACTTGTGAAAATAGAAATGTGAACAAAACAAAACTCATGCCCTCAGGAAGTCTACTGAAAGAGCCACACATTAATCAGATAATCACAAAACTATGGTAAATGCTGAGGCAATAAAATCACACAGAGCTGTGGGAGAACATAATGGAGGAAGAGCTGATTCTTAGATGTGTAGGAGAGGGGTCCAGGAGGGGAGGGCTCAGTGAAGGCTTCCTGGGATGGAGACACTGGGAGGGAGATCTAAACAAACAAACAAACAAACAAACAAACAGGGAATAGGAATTCAGGGAGAAAATGTAATTTGAGAAGAGCCATGATAGAGTGGAGATACTGGAAAAGTAACAGTCAGAGGAGAGCAAAGTTTATCAGCAAAGTTAGGGAAAGGCCACATTATGCTAGAGTTTATATGTCATTTTAATAATTAGGGTCTTAATCCCAAGAGCAATGGGAAACTATCCCCGGATTCCAATAAGGATAAGGTAGATGTACACTGAAACTGACAGACAACTGTGACTCCTGTGGGGCCGAGTGTGAGGGGCCTGGAGTGGGAAGAACGGTTCAGAAGTTTGAGCAGGTGTCCAGGAGAGAAACAGTGACTTGGAGCAGAGGGCTGGGCATTGTCCTGAATGCGCCACGCCTCAATGTGAGGAAAATATCAGACTCATCTCTACATTCATACTGGGTGGTACAATCCTTGTACTTAGTAATTACTCCAGAAATGGCTCACTGAACAAATGGAGATAAATTCTAAGAAATTACTGGTCAGTAATACTATAGTAAGTTTCCTCTTCCACCACAAATCAACCCTAAAGGAGAAACGGCTAAGGATGATTCTTCAGGTAATATGTTACTTGCTCAGAGGAGACATTTCAGGACAAAGGAAACTTTTATCTCTTAGATTTTCGCATTAACTGGTAATCAAGGAATTGGTAGCAAAGGAGGCAGAATTCTAGAATAGTGGTTGAGATCACATGTTCTGGAGTGTTAGTACCCAAAGCCACTTTGGAGCCATGCCAATTTCTCATTGCATTATCATACACATGTCATTTAAAGCCTCTCAGACTCCACCTCTTTCTTGTACAGTGATCAGTATTAATAGTATTATACCTACCTGGAAATGTTATGGTGAGGATTAAATATTACATATTTTAATTCATTATCACCAGATATATAGGAAACTCTAAATAAACACTAATATTTTTATTATCCTCACTTACACTGTGAGCTTCTCAAACAAAAACACTCTTTTCTTAGAGGATAGTTCCTGTAACATTCTAGGTCCTCCATAAACCTATGGACTTTGTGCATTCATCCATCATTTTGAATTTGAGGATTTCATTTCACACATTTATTTCAGAGCCTTGTTTTTAAAACTGAGGTAGACAGCAACCCAAATGTCCATCCACTGAGGATTGGATAAAAAAAGTTGTGGTACTTTTATATAATGGAGTATTACTCAGCTATAAAGAAAGATAAACTCAAAGCTTTTGTAGGTAAATGGTCACAACTAGAGACCATATTCATAAGTGAAATAAATCAGACCTGCATGTATAAGAAACATATTGTCTCACTGGTGTAAGAACCTGAAAGAGTGAATAAAAACTATGAGGTGTGATAGACATTGTGAAATGAAAGTAAAATTCTCAAAAGTAAGGGACAATTAGGGTGTGGGAAAGCAGAAAGGAAAGAAGGGGAAATTATATATGTATGTATATACAGGGTAACTAAGAGTTGTACTACTGTCTTCTATTGCTTTACTGACAGGAACAGTTAATGATTACTGGTTTGATCATTATTGCATGTCTTTATTTGTTTTCCTGAGAAATCACTTTGAAGATATCAATAGTAATACAACAACCATTGTTGATTTCCTACCACTCTGTCTGTAACTCTGTATTGTTTGTATTGTTCTTACACTATTTTGTAAATGGATGTGTTTCTTAATATGTTTTCTTCCTTTATTCTTAAAATTAAAAAAAAATAAAACTGAGGCAGTCTAACCGTCTCTTGCAACCTGAAAGCGAACATTCTTCCCACTCTGTAATTATCAGTCTTACCACCACTTCCTTTTTTCCTGTTCCAACAAAAATTATTCAGCCTGCTTACCTTTCCCCCCACAAATCCTGTTATTTCAAAATTAATTGCTTCTACCTGCCTTGCTTTATCTGTTAACTTTGCTTTCTTGTAAGTAGAATCTATTTATTGTACTGTTCCCTTTCTCACATTATTAGTGAACTTCCTGGCCTGGCATCCGTTGAGAGCTACCCTTCAACCTGGCTTCTTCCAGCCTCCAAATTCTTTGCTGCTTAGGTGACCACTTTTGGCATCCTCCTTGATAATTTGCCTTTGTTAGACAATTCTTGTTTCTGAAAACAATCCTTTCCTACGGAGTACAGGACAGAATTACTCCTCCCAACAATTTTCTAACTACTCTTCCTTTTGGGTTGATTTTATTTTTTCTTCCCTTTGAATGTCTAGTAGTATGTGTCTTCCAGCCAAAATTGCACACTGTCTATACCTCTGTCTGGGAAAAGGAGAAAAAAGCCACACCTCTGGGTATACTTCCAAAAGGAATCAAATAAAAGCCCTCCCACCTCCATCTCTCTGGGTATCCCAGAGCCCAGGCAAGTTGCCTTCAAGAGATTTAATTCTGCTTTTCCAGTTTTTATGCTCCATGGCCACTCTCCTCGCCTTCCATATCTGAATACTATAGAGGTAATATTCAGATTGTATTAATTGTATTTTTAACACTTGTGACATGGTTTATTGCAAACTATTCATTTTCCTATCTACAGCCTCTTGGATTTCTTTATAAAGTCTTAAATATGATCCTTAGTATTTTGCTTCACATAGAAACATGCTTCTTCTTCTCTTTTCTATTCTTTCTTTTCTTTACTTTCTTTTCTTTTCTTAATTCTTACTTATCAGTGTGGAGCATTATTTCCCTGCATTTTATTTCCCACATTTGCCTTTGCTCTTAAGTGATCATCTCATAACTAATGATGTTCAGATTTAAATCCTTATTCACAATGGATCCAGTAAAAAAAGAAGGGCTATTGAGTTGAGAATCAAAGACTATTAGCATGCAAAGAACACAAGATGCTATTTGATACAGTCTTGCCTCCAGCTTGGACATTTTTCTGACTGCATACACACACCTCAAGTCACACGCTCACTGCTCTCCAAGTACTCTCCACTCTTGCATAATCCAGTGTTCTACAAAGTACATCCTAGTTATTAAGTAAAACCCACCTCACTACAATGTATGGACTGCTTTTGCCTTTTAGGTTCTATGTAGTACACTGAATCAACATTTCCCAGTAAATAACTTTAAGTATGTAATAATATATGCCTTAAATCTTTGACTATCTTTCTTTTGCAAGTCAATAATCCCCAATCCCTTCAACCATTCATCAACTGCTTTGGCTTCCTCTTCCCTTACTCTTCTCTACAGTTCTTATACATGAACGCCTCTGCACACACATACCACTTAGAACGAAATACAATAGTTAGCATGGAATAAACTCAGAGTGTGGTATGCAGATGACCACCATTTAGTTACATTCATCAGTCCAAGCTTGCCTTAGCTTTTGTATATAATGTCATTACTATGATTTATAAAATGTTATATTAGTTATTCCTGAATCTGATGTCCTCTTCTAGAGAATTATATAACTAATTTTTGTAAACTAAAGGTAAAGCTTCACATATAGATTATTAAATTGCATTTTGAGAGTCTTGGGCCATCTTTTTGCCTTCTGGTTGACTTTAAATTCCAGTTCTAATATTTAACTTAGTGCTACCTTGCTACAGCTCTAAGTTCGGAAAATATTTCTCCTTCCACAGATTCTTGACAAAAGCATTGACAGTTAAGGCTGACAATACAAACCAGGGAGTCCCTCTTAAACTTCATATCAACAAAACAAGCAGAATTCTTGAGGTTCTCCATTATGCAGGAGTTGTAACTCTCTGGAACACAGAGTACCACTCGCACCCCTCCAGACAGTACACAGAAGTAATACTCATATCACTATTTTGACAAGAGCTGACAGGGACTATGAACTGAGTCTCTTGTGAGCTAGCTATTTTCCTAAGAGATTTGTATGTATTTGCACCTTTAGTCTCTATAATAATTCTATGAACTAGATAGGCATATTATTTTCCCCTTTTTGTAAAAATCAAATAGGATATAGAGAAATTAACATATTTATCAGACAGTGGTGGCATAGAAAATTCAACTCAGCTACCAAAGACTCAGGCACCAAATTCCTAATCCCTCATTGAAAGTTTGTCAAATGACATGCAGAAATATACATTTTATGACCCCTGGCCAATCCTTTCCAAAATAAGAAAAGCAACTGGTTTAATGTGGATTTTAACCGAATGTAAATGTTACCCTTGGTGACTGAAACTTCTAAATCCTCACAAACCACGCCTTCAGTTATCTAGAGCTACCTTTTCCCAGAAACTAAACTCAGACCTCTATACATTCAAGGTCACATTTATTCCATATTCACATGCTCCATGGGACATATGAAGTCCAGCTTCCCTTACAGCTTATTAACAATGATTCAAGGGACCATATATCTACAAGGTGATGAGCTATCCTCAGAAATAACAGACTAATTTAACTATTAATCTATTACCATTTTAATGAGCCTATTCTCTCTTAACCTTAAGAACTGTAACCCACAGTTGGAAAATGTGCCCCACATTTATTTTTTTGTAAGGGAAAGACAGTTCAGTATTTCTCTCACTTTCATCTGAAAACATTACAGCATCTTCTTCTCCCGGTAAACTTTTCTCTATTGTCCTTTTATTACATTGTCCAGATGATAGTGGAGAATATCTGTATATTAGGCTGTTCGCCTCCCTACTCAAAATAGGGTTTAAGGAAAGGTGTTTTCAAGGCATATGGCATGCTAGATTAATTCAAGGACAGAATATAGGTCAACCCAAATATCTCCTTGCTCCATGCTTCTGTGGAGAAAACAATGTTTTGTGTAGCCCAGCTACAGAGACACAGTTCACACCAAACAGGGTAGGAGTGGCCAAGGCAAACAGAACCGATAGACACCAGAATCCCTAGGGAGTCAGGGTGGCTGAGGGATCATAGTAACCGGTAGAGAAAAGAATGAGAGTTAAAGAAAGAAGGAAACATGAGAAGATAAGAACCAAAGAAAAGGCAAGAAAAGGACATGGAGAACGAGATCCCTGTGGGCCAGGGTAATTAGCATGGATCACACGTATCTTTTCACAGTGAGCTGGCCTGTCTTTCCAGCTTCAACGCCCAGTGGTTTCCTCCCATGACCCCAACATACATCCACATCCAAATGTCTCCCTTAGCTCAACACCCTGGGTGCGCATTACGACATCCCCACTCTGTCTTTGTTCATAGTTAAAGAAGATTAGAAAGTGCTCAGGACTATGCCTAGAATGTGGTACTTGCATGGTCTTTATCCGTTATTTTCTGTTCTTGTTTACTCAAAGAGTGGGGAAACTCACTTGGTTATTGAATACAAATTAAGGTTAGGGCCTTGTGGAAAACTGTTAAGATTGCAAAAATGCAAAATTGACCTTTGGTGACCTTGAGGAATGTTGCGATACACAGACCAAGCTCAATCAACGTGTATTTCACATTTACCATGTATAATGCAAAAACTATGTTTCTATGAGGCTTTAGCTAAAAACGTAAACTCTTTTTTTATATAGCTCACTTGGTGCAGAAAGTACTGTTCATTGCTGATACAAAGACCATTTTCACTTCTACTCCCTCCACAATAAATTGCGAAAGGAAATCTCTCAAGAAAATTCATAAAAGTACTCTGGAAAAAGCAAGTTTTGGGGAAATCTAGCAATAGGAGTTGAGCTTTGAGCTTGACCTCTTCAATGTCAGTCACTGAGACAATGTGTGGCTCACAATTTAGAGAAAAATATTAAGAAGAGTTATTATTCACATACTGGTACTGAAACAACAGAAGCCATTTTTGTCTCTGGATATTTCAGTACAAGCTGAATCCAAAAGAAATAAAGAAAGGAAATGTTTTTCCTGGCTACTCCTCTGGTGGCTCTCAGCATCCCGACCTGGTGGGGGCAGAATCACGTGACCATCTTTTTGAGATGGAGGACATGGGAAGAGCCCTTTCTCAGATCGTGCTTGCAATCTACAAATTCCAGCCAAGCCAGATTTCAGTCTTTCTCCAAAACTGTTGCCAGGCGCTAACGCCAGAAGAATTGCACTGCATAGACTTTTTAAAGAAATCAGTTACAAACCTTTTTCATTAGCCAAACAAGTTCAACTACCAGAAATATTTTGTGTGAAACATACATAAAGACCGGTTGTTGTTTTGCATGGTGTTTACAGGTCATTTCTCTTTATGCACCAAGGTAGAATATGATGAATGAAACACGAGTTTTCACAATGCGCAGCATTTTTTCTCATGCTTCCTCTGCAAAGGACTGTGAATGCTGAAGACCAGCAATGGGGGACCGGCGGCCTAAACAGAATTCAGGGCCATTCTCACTGACAACATTGCAGAGTTACTGAGGGAACAGCAGGATGAAGCTTTCAGCTTTTTCCAGTGTCTAGGAGAAAGTATTTTGAAGGAAATTTTGTTTGGGGTAAGTTTTGGTAGCTACAAAATCAAGAGTCATGGGACAGTTAAGATGAAGGGAGGGAATCTCATAAGAAATCCCTCAAAAGTAAAACTAAATTTTCAGATCCACAAATCAGAAAGGGAAATGCTTGTTAAATACAGAGTCCTGAGAGAAACTGTGTAATTGACAAGATTATCTCATATTCTTTAATTAAGTCCCTACTAGCTACAGATGCCTGGAAAATTTGGCCAAGCTAATAACAATGATTGACTATATGAGGCAGATTTTGATATGCAGTAATTCCAGGTCCTGTGCAATATATTATTAGATCAATATTATTAGACAAATGGACAAGTCCCTGAGTCTTTTGTAAGAAACACCTGCAAGTCTAAATAGAGGTAAAAACAGAGTCAGAGCGAGAGATGATATTTCTTGATTAGAGATGGAGGACTGTGTCTTCTTGGATCCCCTCCAGGTCCCAAGGAATGTATATACAAAAATATACTAGCCAAACTTTCTTCTGTGCCCATCAGAACTGATTCTTACCAAGCGCTACTGTTTCTACCTCTCAAATATCTCTTGAAATCACTGTACCTTTCCTTCTCATTGCGGCTACCCTCATTTAAGTCAAGATCCTCTGCAGTTCACACCACTGATATGTTTTGTTAGCAAGTCTCTCTGCCTTTTATCATGACCTTTCCCCTCTCCATCCTCACTTCTTGTTTCAGTACTGAGGTCAGTGTCATAATGTGACTGTCTGAAAGAATTTCTCAATGTTTATAAACATGGGCCTGGGGACACCAGAAACCAAAATCAGATACCGATAATCTAAGTTACTAAATTATAATTCCAACCAAAATAACAATATGTCTACAGCTCTTTCTGAAAGTTAAGGTACTAGCTGTAAAAGTGAGGCTTTCTTACAGTTGGACTGACTGTCTACCTGAAGGGTTTGAGGATTTAAAGGACCCTCCAACTCGTATTTAAATGCTTCCTATTTTACAATGTCCTCAACACCTCTCCTCATTACTGCTAATCACTGAGCAGGACTGGAGGATAAAATGTATAGGTAGAAGACAGAAGTGTTGATTATCCAGGATCTTAATAACATAGAAAAGAAGAAGAAAGTTTTTCTCAGAGAGAGCGACAAGGATTTCTTCACTTATTTTTTTTAAATCTAGGGGAAAATTTATGTCTCAAGTTTAAAAGATGTCAGATCAAAGACAACAGAACAAAACTCTGGACTAAGTGGCTATCACCGCTGCTCTAGGAGCACTCAGCACATGCCCGCATTTAGGGTGTTTGCTAAGACAGTTGGCCACAGTGCAAACCACTTGTGGGGTTGCACATTCAAAGGGAGACCAAACAGGGATACACTATGTGACATCAAAAGGCCAGAAAAAATCCTTGTTATGTGTAGAGAGGGGACCTAAAGGACTTTGGGAAGAGTAAATCAGACAGGAATGTCCAACCTATCTTTTCATCAGTCCCTCAAGAGGGCCTCCAAAATGAACTTCTTCCTAACCATAAGGAATAGATTGGGAAGGGAGGGAGCTGACTGACACTCAATAAGTCGGACCGATAGACTGAGACCATTGATTGTAGAGGACTCAACCAAGGAGAGAGGAAGGAGAAAGGAAATGGATATACTCGTAATAATGGGCAATGTTAGAAAATGTTCTGACCTGTATGACAGTCCCATTGCTATTTAATCTTTAAGAAATATGAATTGGGCTGATCTTCTTATGTGAAAAGAATCTATACCTGAGCTTGACTCAGGCACCTACTAGAGCCATGGCATGTCCCGAGGCTCAAGCACCAGTCAGTCCTCAGCTACAGAGCAGCTTGAAAATAAGGAGGTCTGGGTAACCTTGGGGCATGTCATTCTTCTAGCCTGTGCTTACAGTGTGAAAACTGCTCCTGCCTTCAACGCAGGAAAAAAAAATTCTGAAAATTGTGATTTCTTTTGGGTAACGTATCTGGGTTAACATAAACCTGGGATCCCAAAATGAAACTTATCAAAGCCTATTTGCCAGACTTTCTTTTAACATATTGATCTCCTCTGTCCCTGAAGTAGGTGTATTAGACTAGAACACAGGGTAACCATTGCTTCAGTTTCTCAGTGTATAGATGAACTGGATAGTCCTAGTGACTGTCAGAATCCCCAAATTGTGCCTGGACCTGGACATAACAGGCTAGTGGAATTCATTGGTCTAACTCCTCCCTACCTGAAGAGTACATAAAACAGTATCATTTCCCATGGAAATGGAAAAGATTTAAAACTTGCAGGTATGATGATGATGCCTGTCACCTTATCCTTAAATTATCTGGGTGGGCTTACAATGGTTTAAACAAGTACAAGATGAAAAGAAAGTGCTGTGGAATGAAAATCGTTTAGCAGGGTGACCCTAAATAGGGTTACTGGGTGTCCAGAACAGTCCCAACCTGAGCTCCTTTGATTCCTGGGATGTGGGTACTGATGTGGTGCCATGCTCATGCACTTGGGAAGAGGACTATCTGGGGCTTAAAGAATACATTTTAAGAAAGTGTTATGTGACTGGGCACTCATGATGGGTCCAGACCAGAAGCCATGGCATAGCATGGCAAGTGTCTCCTGAGAACTGGTACAGAAGAGGGTTTAGCTAGTGTGAAACAGCCAGTACTAATGTGTGTCCTCCTTTGTGCTTGGCCCATGCACACCCCACAGTCATTTCCCCAGCTTCTAGGTGTGGACATGTCAGCCCCTTTGATGGTTGTCAGCAATGCTTTCTCAATGGTGTCATTATGAAGGGACCATGCTAGGCTTCACTGCAAAGATACATCCTACCAAATGTCCACTAAGCTATTTTGGTAGCAGGGCAGCCAAACTGACACTAGTACAATGATTGAGAACCCATGCCCTGGTTCAAGAACAGGTGACAGATCTGAATTTCCAAATTATTCTAAATCATCTTTGTTGAAATAGATGTGTATTCTGATTTCTTTCTTTGCTTATCATAATTCTGGCAGCCCCACCATCCATGTCATTATTAAATTTCCTAGGAAGTCATGTGACACACTGCTAACCTATAAGACAGAAGCAGAAGTCTGTTGGGAATATGGGGAGATATTTTCACTCTCCTGATGCCCTCCTCTTCCCTTCTCCCTTCATCTGCTTGGAATGCAGTTGGAAAGCCAAGCTGATACTTAGTGTTTCCTCAGATATACCATAACCATGAGGCAGTATTCATGAGTACAAAAGTATAACTGCTAAATATGGTATGGAACCCTAGACCATCCGCCAGCAGACTCCTGCTGTGTAACTCAGGTGGTCCCTCTTCCCCCGTAAGCCACTTTCCTAATTGAACTGCATTCTCGGGTATTTTACTGTTCTGAGACACTGCCTTGGACAAAAGTGTAATGGTACCAAGTGTACCAACTGCAATGGGGTGTTTTGCTGTTGTTGTTCACTGTGTGAGGTTTATTGTCTACCCTGAACCAAAAATGAGAAAATGCTGCTTTTTCTCTGCTAAGCAAAAGATACAGTGAGGAACTGTTGGTCCAAGTGGGATGGGACCTCTGATTATTGTACAATGACTTACTCTCAGTATTCTTGTCTCATTATTTTATTGCCCAGAGCTCTGTCTGCTGTCATAGAGGTTTGGGTAGTATACAGAGAAATTCTTTCACCAAGGAAATATTCATGTCCTCACTGAACTGGAAGTCAACCAGAAAATTCTATCATTTCAAGTTGGTTATGCCACTAAGAAAATGGACAAAACCCTCGAGCAGATTGGTTAGTGAACTTAAGTGTGCCACCAGGACTCCTGATCAGGGTGAATAGAAGACCACTGACACCCAAGCAGGAAGAATGCTAAAAGCTCAAACCCACAAGGAACAGGTCATTGCACTGCCTTTAGAGCTTTAATCAACAGAGATCTTGACAAAAGGGAGAGAGAACAGGGAATTCATCAAGAAAAAGAAGCTATAAGAAATAAAATACTGATCAGTATTAGAAATTAGATCTCTGACCTCTAACTGGATTTCCTTGTTTTTCTGGTTTTATTATTGGAAAAATTTCTTTCTTTTTTTAACTTCTATCTCATTGTATATAGAAAATGTTACAAGTAGATAAAGTTAACTGAATGAAGAAAGAGAGAGAGAGAGAGAGAGAGAGAGAGAGAGAGAGAGAGAGAGAGAGAGAGAGAGAAGAAGAAGGAAGGAAGGAAGGAAGGAAGGAAGGAAGGAAGGAAGGAAGGAAGGAAGGAAGGAAGGGAAAGTTAATTATTATTCTGAATGCTGGAAATAATGCTATAGTCTCATGTCAGAACTGGAAGTGAATAAAACATGATCATGGCTTCAGTGAGCATCTGATGATGTCAGGAAGATAAAAATAAAAATAAGAAAAAAAACCAAAATAATAAAAATGTACTCATGTGCAATAAGAACAGGAATAGAATAACCACTTCCAGAAGGAGAGATTGCTAAGGGTCCAGAAACTAGAGAGGGGACATAGGAAAATGTAACAGCCTGGGCTTGATGGAGGGCTCATATTTGCATGGATGGAAAGACGCCAGAGAGATACAGTAGCAGAGGAAGCTATGCTGCAAGTGGAAGGTACATGCATGAAAAAGGACATGTGCAAGAAGAGATATGGGGAAGAGTAAATGATTACACCTGGGATCAGACCTCAGGTTAGCAATATGCCATGAGGAGATAGGCTGAACTCCAAGAAAGCAAAATAAAACGTCCCTAACTTTTATTTGTGCAGGAAGCAGGTTTGCAAAGTTGTCATATGGTCTGGTATGTGTAAACTTTAAAAATACTTATTTAAAAAAGATATTTTCTTTTTTTGCATTTTAATACCTCATAATCTATTTTTAAGTCCTCTAGATTTCTAAGAAAAATATCTTATCACTTTCAGCTGCTAATACTGTTTCATGAAGAGATGCTTTTATTCAAACCTGTTAAAAATGCAAAAGAACAAATAATATCCTGCTTTCTCTTGCATTTCCTTTCATCTGAGGTTCTAAAGGCTCTTTGAAAATAGAAGCAATATCTAAATAAATGTAATATAATCTAACTATACCATCTTTTTTTTTTAGCCAATGAGAACAAAACATAGAACAATGTAACTATTGACTCAAGTAAGTAAGAGCTCAGGATCCAGGTTAAGAACATCACCTACACACCAGGACACACAAAAGAAAAGAAAGGAAAGATAGAACTCTTGAGGCTAAAAGGAGGTGTATTCTCTTCTTCTTAAGTAGAAGATCCCTTTAATATTCAGCATTTTCTTCATCGGTGATACAGGAATATTAACTTTTTTTTTCCCAAATAATTTTACTTTTATTTTATTTTATTTTTTTTAATTTTTTTAATTTTTTTTTATTTTAGAAACATAAAAGTACGAAAACATATTGACAGACACCCATTATCATAGAAAATAGTACAATCACAACTAATCTATAGACAAGGTGATATGGTCTCAACAGTAGTTGTTGCTTTATCCATTGATATCTTCGAATTGTAGATGTATGGACCCATATACAGACATGCAAATTTAGTCAGACAGTTGATCCTCTCAACAACAGAAAAAAAAAACAAAAAAAAAAACCCACAAGAA
>PVLD010021036.1:0-32432 GCA_004027595.1 Dinomys branickii | reverse complement strand
GAGACCAAAGCCCAGAGGCATTGAGCAGACATTCCTCTCTCAAACCTTCACACTCCACATTGCCTCTCAACCTGCTTCACTTTCCTCTCAGGAGCCAGCAGGCGAGATTTCCTGTAGAAGAATGAAACATCTTCAGGGAACATTATGACTTCATCTCAGTAGCTGCAGATGGAGGGCACCTGGATCCAGATGGTGTGCCACAGTCCCTCACTCACAAAGGCAGGCTCTGCATTCCTTGCTGACAGTACAGAGGATAATACAATTCAGGGGCAAAGAAATCCAAGCGTGTCTCCATCCAACACACATTAACTACCTTTTCTTTCTCCCGGCAGGGGGTGGTGGGTGTGGAATGTGGGCTTTCTCGTTAGAGGATGCCTAAAATTCTCACCGATCATAAACACCTACAAGTTTTGTTTGGGGCCTTGAGATCTCATTTCTGCATTACGTTTTTGACCTATGCAGGGTCACACTGCTGTCCCCCACTGCTACAAAAGACAAGTTCATTCATTTAAGGTGCAAAAGGTTCTAGTTCACTGGTCATTACTCTGCCAAAGGGTTTTACTCTTCATTGCTGCTAACAAACAAGCAAATCAAACTTAATCATTCAGGGAAATGTATTAACCAATAAGGTAAGAAACCACCCCAAGCCTTAAATTAGCAGTTAAAACTCACTTCTGGAACCAACTTTTCCCAGTATGCAGAAATGATGAAAAAGGCCCAGACACAGATCCTCAAGTCAGCTCCCCATGAGGATCCAGAAACAACCTATCACTGTGAGCCACCAACAGTGGTCAGTACAATGGATAAGAAAAAAGAAGACAATGTCTCCTACACAAGATTTCAGGCTCAACAGACTTTACACTTCATTTAAACATCTTTCAGGCCTAGCCAAAGCGATGAATTCCTCACATTTTTTAAAACATTGCCAGTAAGCACAGGGCAAGGAAAAAGCAGCGCTCACCTGGTCGGTGTCTGTTGGCCGCTTCAGCAGGGAGGGAGCTACCCTGCAGCTTCCGAGCCCCGGCTTTACCCACTGTTCCACCGGGGTAGTGGTAAATGACAGACGCCGAGCACAGCCCTTCCAAGGCAGCTGCATGGTAAGAAGAAGAAAAAAAGAGGTAGAATTAGTGAACTTAGTGGCCCATGATTAGCTCAAGCTGCACAGTGAATAAGTGATTTGAACCTCTAGATACTTTGCAAACACCTATTTTTCCCCAAAACAAAGATCAAACTTAAAAGATCACTAGTTTTCTGACACACAGAAACTTGCCACCTCGTTTTCGCAGGCCTATGGCAGGGGTGGTACCACAGAAAACTCGCCAAGTCCCTCCTCTCACCAAGGGCCTCCTTGCAAAGGGAAAACACCCTCCTACTCTGTTGTTTTCTCCCCAGAATAGCATTTTTATGGATACCACACGGCAGGTACAGTGCCAGACTCTGGAGCTAGAGATATGGGGCAGAAAATGCTCCAGATGGAAAATATCTAAAAGATCACCAACGCAGGACAAGAACACCTTTCCACCTCAAGCACCCTACGTGCTACCAGCATTTGCAGACCACACACCAGCTCCCTCACAGGGAGGCTTCTAGCTCTGCCTGTCTGCTTGGGGAGTCCGAGGAGCTGTTCTTCCAACTAGGCTTTTTGGTTTTCTCTCTTTCAATAAGAAAGAAAAAGGATATAATTTATATACAGTAAAATTTATCCACCTACAGTGTGTCATTTGGCAGTTTTTTGCATATTCACAGTTGAACAACCATCATTACTATCTAGAGCCAGAACATCCTGAGCACCCCAGAAATAAGCCTGCCGCCGTTAGCAATCACCCCTCACTCCCTGTCTTCCCAACCCGTGAACCCGTGGCAACACTGACCTCCCTTACGCAGCTAAGTTTGATGTTCTGGACCCTCATATAATGAAATTGTACCTTATGTGGCCTTAGGGCAATTTTTTCAAAGTCCACCCATGTTGCAGCAACACCAGTATTTCATTCATTCTTATGTCTGAATAATATTCCAACTTTATGTACATAATTTTGTTTATTCATTCATTGCCCGATGACAATTAAAAGGATAAGTGTAAGAGATGAAGGTGTAGGCAGTGGCACCCTAAGCAGAGGGCCGGGCGTGCTCAGAACAGAGGCAGAAGGCAGCGCGGGGTGCGGGGAACACGTGCCTCCTTCAGGGGACACAGCTCGGGAAGGGTGCAGAACAGGCAGCAGGCAAGGCTAGGAAGAGCCGTGGGGCCATCATCACAGCAACCAGCACAGGCTGGCCACTTTCCCTCCCTCACCCCTTATCCCCCATCCCCACTCCAACTGCAGATTAAACTGGGGGCATTTACATTGAGCTACATCCCCAGACCTTTTTTCTATTTGAGAGTGGGTCTACCTAACTCACTAAGTTGCCCAAGCTGGGCTCAAATTTGCAATCCTCCCACCTCAGCCTCCCACAATGTGGACCTTACAGATGTGCAGCACTATGCCCAGATCATTGCCCTTTCTTTTTAGAGACTTTTTTTTCTTTTGAGACAATGACATATCTGATCATTTTCATCAGACGTTCTTACCCCCAAGCCACAGAAAGTCATTCACAGAGCGGAGCAGCTCTACTGACATGTGGTAGTGCACCAAAGAGTCCTGCAGCATCCCAGCCTGGAGGCACAAATCCCCTACGTGCTTCCGCATGCGTCCTTGGCACCGCTTCTTGTAATGTCTAAAAACAAAACAGTGGAAATGCATCATTATTACTACAGGACTCCCACCCTAAGAGCACATTGACTAAACATTATTCAAGTCTCTCCTTACTTAAAAAGAAATGCTAAGAAGGCAGCTTTAAGCTCTAAAATTGAAAGCCAGCAACAATCATTGCCAGTTATGTTAGCCGGAGGGAGCCTGACTTCAAAAATTCACTTCTAAGTGGCTTTTTAAAGGTAATAGGTATATTGAACTTCTATCGTATGTTTCACTTAGACAATATTACAGTAGGATTTCCTTTTCTGATTTTTCATTTGCAATATTAACACAAGAAAGTTCATTTCAGCTTTTTAAAAATCAATTATCTTCTACTTTCTTAACTTTGAAACTATTACTATTTTATGAAGAGAGCTATACTGCATACTATTAGCCAACCATTTGGCTTTAACAGGACTTTTATCTTCAAAATTTCAGAGCAAGCTTTAATAAAGCTTTCAGGGTGGACCCAGGCTGCTCACTGTAGTTCTTTAAACATTGGCAAGGACATGCTATTAAATAATGCAAAGGTTCCCAACACCGCATCAACTCCAAAAACCAAAGCAATTATACTTAAACCTTTATCATTTAAAAACAATCCTAATCTTTTGATATTAAATTTATTAAAAGACATTATTTTTAGAAGAAAAATAGCAGCTGTTTTAAGTGTTCTCCCACCAGAAAACAGCATCAAGAACAAACCCCCAGTGGAGTCTGGAAAGTGTAACATTCCTAATTAAATGAATACAACTGACAGATCTCAGAACAAAGCATAAAACCTATCAGACCTAACTTTACCAAGTTCCACTGAGCCTTTGGCTACCCTGGGGTTTAACGTTTCCATTCCCAATACTGCTCCAGTTGGATCCGATGTGAGGCTGAGGCAGAGAAGAGACACACCAGTCTTCAACAGTTCCACTCTGGCCGCATGCAGCGCTAGGATGGCCCTAAGCCCTTGCATTGTTCCCAGATCCTGACCAGACATGGCCACCTCGACAGCCTTCCCCCTGCTCTCTCCAGTCCTCTCCACACAGTACCACCTTGAGCCAGAGTGGCCTTTGCAAAGCACAGGGCCGATCGTGTTACTCCCCAGCTCCAAACCCTTCAGAGGATCCCCTGAGTCCCACACCAGCCAGTGTCTGCTGTCTCCAGGCTCATACCATCTGCCAATACGCAAAGGTGGTCTTCCCTGCCTCTTGCCTCTGCAGTGGGTAAGGACCCCTCGCTGTACCCTACAACATTCTATGCTGAACCAATTCCCAACACTGGAAAGCACCTGAGGGCAGCAGGTTTTAATCACACTGTCTGCCCGGCCCCATGCCCCAACATTCATAAATGTGTTCATGATGAAAAACAGATTAAGTGGATAGTCAATGGGGGCAGGTATGGCTGTTCTCCCCCATCCTAGCCTGTTTTCTGTACAGATGTCTGCAGATCAAAACTGCTCACCATCTCTCTCTTCTGTCAGTTCTGATAAAACTGAGCTCCTCCAAAGCCCTCCGGGTCGGGCCCTCTCCATGATAGGGACTGCTGAGAGCTTTACAGAACCCCAGTGCTGCCGAAAGCCCCAGGCCTACAAGCCTCCAGGTCTCTGCACAGGAAGGGCACTTCCCTGACTGATTCTTACTCTGTCTTCAGAACCCAATGCAGAGCCCTCTTCCTCCAGGATATCTTCCCTGATAATGTGCTGTATGTCTCAGACAAGTTTCCCTCAGCAACAGGACACTAGAGCTACTATGTGGGTGTCTGCCCATCCCTAGCACTAAGACTGATGCCTCTCCGCAGGTATTTTGGAAAAGGGTAGCAATGAGAGGAGGAAAATCAGGCAGAAAAGTCAAAATCATAGTGCAAGCCCCAAATTCAAAGATTCTCACATGCATATTACATGCTACTGCATTTGTTAGAGGAAAAGCGAACCACTATGAAAATTTCTCACTCTAATTTCAACTTAACACATTATATAGGGATTCTTTTTCTTCATATGACATTAAATAAGAGATGGGAATAACATAAATGGCACAGTTTCAGGGAAGGCATGCCCTGTCCTAAGAGGCAGGAAAAGGCTAATCCATCCAAATCACAGAAATTCAGGCCTGCTCGGCAGGCATGGTAACACACATCTGTAATCACAGCACTTGGGAGGCTGAGGCACGAGGATCGCCATCAGTTCAGTGCCAGCCTGAGCTACATAGGGAGTTCAAGCCCAGCCTGAACTACATAGAGAGGCCCTGTCTCAAAACAACAAAATGTGTGTGTATGCATGTATGTATGTATGTATGTATGTGTATATATATATGAAATGCAGACCACTGCCCCTGCTCCTGAGGTAAGTCATGCTCACTGCCTCAGTACAAGACCCTAGGAGAGGAATTCAGCATCCAAAGAGACACTTTCGTCCTCCAGCAACAAAACTGCCAACTCTCAATATGTGTGTGTAGAAGCAGACAAACAGTACCATTACACTGGCTCAACAGTTGAATTTGACTTCTTAAAAAGACTTAATTCCCACCAACATAGGCAAAGATTTGCTTCACAGGAAAAACATAGAAGAAACAATGTTAAAAAGAAAAATTTAGTGAACTAAATAAACCTCTATTTTCACTAAAGTTTTTTGTGGGGTAGGGGTTGAGACAGCCTTGCTACACAGTTCAGGCTGGCCTTGAACTCAACAACAATTCTCCTGCCTCAGCCTCCAAAATGCTGGGATTACATTGTACACCACCATGCCCAGCTAAAAAAGTTTTTAAAAAGAACTGGGTGTGGTGGTATACACCTATAATTCCAGCTACTCAGGAGGCTAAGGCAGGAGAATCACAAGTTCAAGGCCAGCCTGGCCAATTTTCTAAAACCGCGTCTCAAAATAAAATCTAAAATAAAAGTGCTGAGGAGGTAGCTCAGTGGCAGAGCACTTTCCTAGCATTCATGAGACCCAGATTCAATTCCTAATACCACAAAAAAATTAAAATAAAAAGAAAATCAGGCCAAGGATGTAGTTCAGTGATTGCCTAGCATGAGGCCCTGGGTTCAATCTCCAGCACAAGAAAGAAAAGAAAAGAAAAAGAGAGTGAGAGAAACTATATAGCATATAGCCAGAGTGGAGATAAATTTAAAGCTAACATAAAATTCAAATATAAAAATATGTCTTTAATGCATTGTAAATTGTAAAACTAATGGTGAAATCAAAAGCTATGAGGCATAGCACTTAGGCACAGAAGTGTGAGCATCTTCTCAGTACCTCAAAGAGTAACTCTCATTGTTTCATTTTCCTTACATACAAGTGATAAACAGTGAGTTAAAGGAAGTAGAAGTAATAATTAATTAAAAAATTAATAAGAACCTGGCAATCCCCTAACAACAATGGTCTGAAATATATCTACACTAAGTCACAGGCAAAGGCTTGACAGTGCACAGGTGAAGAGAAAAATGTCACTTCTAGAAGTCAGAGGAAGCATGCACCACAGAGCACCATACACATGGGCTCAAGACACAACTCTGTGCACCTAACATCAACTAACATTAAATTAAAGAGGTCTGAGAGGATGGCTCAGTGAGAAAGTGCTTGCCTAGAATGCAGGTCCTTGGGTTTAACAGCCAGCATTGACAAACATAATAAAATTAAACAGGAAAAACCAATTAAAATATAGGCCAGTGGTGGCAAACCTATCGGACATGTGCTGCAGCGGGCTGTTTATACCACTGAAAATTCTGAAAGGTTCACCATCACTAATATAGGCTATATTATTTTCATGACTTGATCAGATTGGCACTATTTATATGGCTCATGAAAAACAAGACCTTGGTGTTTCAGCCCACAAACCAATTTCCATGCAAAGTAATTTATATATTCAAATCCAAGGAACTTTGCGCTGGGGATACAGCTCAGTGGAATAAGAGCTTGCCTAGCAAGCGCAGGGTCCTGAGTTCGATCCCCAGTAACGCAAAAAAAAAAAAAAAAAAAAAAAAAAAAAAAAAAAAAAAACAAATCCAAGGAACTTTGAGAAAGGCAGTCTCATTTTGGCAAGGGGAGTATTACACAGATTTGGAAGTCACTGCATAATTAGACAACAGCTACTGCTCATGATTTTGCATGAGGGTATCTTGTGGTGGAGAAGCCTTTTGACTGTGTACACCATCTACTTATAATCAAATAAATATACCAACAAGTGCCTAGGTGGACAGTGGTAAGAGAAGTCTGAACCGAAATTTTAAAAGCAATATTTTACATTCAATTTCAGACGTTTACCGGCCATTAACTGATACTGCAGGTAGCCTAAT
This sequence comes from Dinomys branickii, assembly GCA_004027595.1. Lineage (NCBI taxonomy): Eukaryota > Metazoa > Chordata > Mammalia > Rodentia > Dinomyidae > Dinomys > Dinomys branickii. Next base: position 25,428 of record PVLD010021036.1, on the reverse strand, counting down.
GAAGAGGTGAGGACAAATTATCAGTGTTGATTTGTTGCCTCCAAATATTTTTATGCTAAAGGTAGATATTAAAACATCACCCCATCTCAGAGGAATCTAGGCTTACCCTGCAGTTCATGTTACTTTCTACTGAAAAAAGGAAGAACTAAGAATTTTGCACTATAAGTGCAAAGGCAGTGTTGGCAATACACCTCAGAGGTAAAGTGTGTGCCTAGCAATGTGCAAGCCTGTGGGTTCAATCCCCAGCATTGCCCCTTTCAAAGTGCAATAGAGTCTGCATTTTGCACATCTGCATATTTTGCATATCTATAGCCACGTCATTATAGAAATGAAATGAAACACCTCTATCTCTGGGGTGTGAAGTGCTTTGATGCCACCCAACTATCTGTTATGATTTGTGTCTAGATGTCCCCCAAAAGCGTCATGTGGTCACAGGGATTTTTCGGAGGTGGCTGAATCTAGAGTGTGTGATGGATTCATACTGCAATGGTGGGAATAAGTGTTCTGGGATTAAGCGGGGGTGACTGCTGGATCAGTCCACTGACTGCACTGGCACCACCCTAACCCCAGAAGACTGCATACAATAAAAGGGGCAGGAAAAGGCTTCCTGTGTCCCTTTGTTGCTTTTGCTGTCTCGTGGGTGCCATGAACTGTTCTCTAAGAAACCACCCTGCCTTGAAGCCAGCCAATTATGGACTGAAACCTCTATAAACGGTGAGTTAAATAAACCTTTCTCCCTTTAACTTTGCGTGTTGGGTATTTTGTCCCAGAAACAAGAAAAGTAAGACACCATCAAAGAAATCTGATCTAGATTTCTAGAACTTGAGCATATATGCAGGAAAGGCTTTTCTGACAGTTTTCCAGGCAGGCACCAAAAGTGATCTACTTAACAGTTCCAAGTCTAATAAGGACCAAATGAACTTAGTAGAAAGAACATGGCTTTAAAGTCTGACAAGCTGGCCTTTAGATCCTGCTACATCACTGACTAGCTATGTGATACTGGACTAATTACTCAGCCTCTCTGCTCTGCAACTGGGCCAGCCACTTCCCACTGATGGCATGAATGAAGTATGCGAGTAGGGTAGCTAAGTGGCTAACTGGTACCTGACATAGTTATACTGATTCCTTTTAGGCTTGTGTTCTTCTCCCAGGAAGTACTGAGCCTCTAACGACAGACTATCCTATTCATCTTTGCACCGACGCAATACTGTGCCTTACACTTAGATGGATCAAAAAAGAACTACAAGCTCCAAAGTAACTTTCCATACTCACTGGGGACTTATTTCTTGATGTCTATTATAAGGAAAAGATCACCCCAGACCTGCCCAATAGCCCTGCTCTCTATTCCCCATCAACTCTCCTTAGATCTGTGGAAACGGTAGTAGTGCCTTTGGCTGGGGACTCCAGCTCTGCTCCCACCGTTCCCCTCCCTCAAGGACGACTCTATCTTCTCCCACTACCTCCACCTCCCACACAGGCTTCTCACCCCCTACCCCCGGTCCTCTGCCAGAGCTCTTTCTAACATATTAATCTGTCCACTGCAGTCCCTCAGATCCCTTCAGCCCCTACAACCAGCACTTTCAGGACATACGGCATCTACTCCTGATAGCCCAAACTCCTCAGAATGAGACACAACCCTCCCTACTCTGGGCTCTCCTCAAGCTCCCAGGCACGGCTGGCATACAGGGGGCAGCACTAGACCCTCTTCATGCCTCAGTCTGCAATATCCCCAGTCAGGTCATCTACATGTATGGTTTAAACACAGGCTAAATACTGACAACTCTCCCTTCACCTGAGCTCCAAGTTCAAGTCTAAGCACCTCACGACCTCTCCACTTGGACCCCCCACATGCATGGGACAGTTCTCATGATGGCCAGCAGCCCACACGGATCCAGGTATTCAAGTCAGAAACTTGTATTATACTTGATCTCCTCTCTTCCCTTTCTATCATACACCTCTGCTAGGTACCTGGGACCTAACACAGTACACAGAAAATACCCAATAAACGTGTCCTGAACAACTTTTAGAGTCCTCCTGCACAGGTCACTATGAAGGTGAGTCTCTCCTGCACAGGTCACTTAGAAAGGGCACTTGTCCCTTCCACAGGAGGCCCAGAGGATGCCCCAAGACAAGGATTCACAGTTCTCTGTGGTTTGTGCCTGAAGGGTCTGATGTCCCAGAGAGCTCTTGGGTGATAGCTTTAAGGACATGCTTGCTACAGGTGGGCAGCTGAGAAAAGAAGGGTCCAGCCAGTATCTTCTCACCTGGGCTCAGGACACAAGAGTTGACAAGAAGGCCCTGCAGTCATCACAGGACCCCTGCTCTTGTCCCTGCCCTACATTTCCCAGTTGGACAGCTCCAATTTCCACTTCTTGCTACATTCATTTCTCTTTTGCCTTCTACCCTAGAATGCAAGGCAATCTTCCAGAAAGTGCAGTCCATCTCAATGGAGGCAGAGTAAATAAAGACTGAAAATGTGTGCACCAGAGGCAGAGCACTAAAGAAGAAACATGGCTCTGGGGCAGCACATTGGTGGCAGCAGTGTGCAGAACGCAAACCTGTCCCTTCAGTGAGAGAAAATGGGTTGCGGGGGAGAGCATCAGGGCCCAGTCCAGTCGAAGACTGTCCTGCAGGGCTGGCCATGGGACTTGACAGTTCTAGAACAGTAATGCAAATGAATAATGCACCATCAATGACAGATGTCAGCCTCCACCAACGCAGAGTCAGCTCCTTTGTCTGGGGGCGGGGGTGGAAAGAGGTACAGCGCTGTAGGAGGGCAGCCTCTCTGGTGAAGGCAGAGAGGAAACGGTGGTCAGTGACTGAAGTTCTGTGACCACAAGATCCAAGAGAACTAGCTACATAAAAGGCCATCTTGAGCCCTGATAAAAGGAGTGGCAGACGTAGAAAAGCCTCTGCCTCTTTATGGTGAAACTTGCTGCAAAGCAAAAGAAAAGGCAGGCAGTCGCCCCTGCAACGGCCCCATAGCTCCCAGAACATGCCTGCGCCAGTGCTGCACCACATCATGCCCATCATGCAGCCACAGCCAGCAATCACATGCCTGATGTGTTCCTTTAGAAGCCTAGGGAGCAAGGCTCGAGGTGTAGCTCAGTGGTAGAGCATTTTCCTAGCATGCACAAGGGTCTGGGTTTGACTCCCAGCACCAAAAAAAAGAAAAAAAAATCCCATGAAAAATCCTCTGCAGCCACCTAAATCAGTGGGCATCTCATTTAAAACAAAACAAAAAATTAAAAAGGCTCATTGTCACTAAATACTAAAGACCAAACAAGGTCCCCCAGCACAGTATATTAACAAATTCCAAACACTACTGGGTTATGTGTTTAAAAAGCTAAAATAAAAAGTTAACAGATTACTCAGACAACATATGGATCTAGGCAGCAGTAAGTTTTTGTTTTTTAAAAGCAAGGAAGGCTATGAGAAGGTAGCGCATGGGGAAATCTAGCTATTGATAAAGCAGTATGTTCACAGCCTACCTTTTCAGACCCAACAACACACTCACAGGGCGGTATGATAGAAAAAAAAGGAAAAGAAAAGAAAGGAACAAGCAAAATTAGAAACATACAAGAACAAAAATAATTTTGATAGCAACAACACTACATGTTCAAGAACAGACCATGATTCAAATGAGCAAAAGGCACAGTGAGCTTTTAATTAAAACACACCCACACCCAGCACCATGGGGAAGTCTAGGACCAAAGGTGGAGTTACCTGTCAGGGAGTCTCCCACAGCATGGTCAGGGTGTCAGGCCAAACTGGACTACTATTCAGATAGTCCTCATGAAGCCATAAAATGCTATGTTATCTCAGGTCAGACAGTTCCTCTCTCCTAGTGAGAGGTGCACGTAGAGGGAGACTGTGCATTCAATCACTGCTTGAAAACTTAGAGAACGTGAAGGTGCAACAGTAACAACAGGTACCAGTGACCAGAGGAGAATGATTGTCAGTAGGGTTCACTGGTGCCATTTTCACTTTGGAACTCAAAGCATGATGGAATGTTTGTAAGTGCCAGAGTGGGCATGCCACAAAAGGACATTTATTACCTGCTGCACCTCTAGGGTACAAAGGACAGCCCAGCACATAGTGGCTCTTGACAAACACTTGCTAATTTTTTCCAGCCACCACATTGAGAAGTTCTGTACCCAATCAACTCTGTAACTCCTGCAGAACCATGAGTGTAAATCTCAAAAGACACAAAAAGCTGGCATTGGTTGGTGAAAGCTAATGGCTTAAAAGTGTCTCTGCTGCCTCAGGTAGCAAAGGAAGAAGGCATTGGCCAAGGGGTTAGAGCAGGGCCCTCCTAGGCTACCTCAGAGGCTTTGATCAGTTGTTCACTAAAGGTAAATGGGGCTATGTCCCTTGGCTGATCTTGCAGGCTGCAGGCTATGATAAGAATTGAAGAGGAGTAGGAAGACCCAGCTTTAAAGTCATACCTCACTCTGCCACAAGAGGGACCTCCTCTTTGGAAAGGCTGCAGCCAAAACTTGTACCTCACCTCTGCTGCTGGACAGCCACAGTGTCAAAACAATGAAACAGGGCAGCAGGCAGAGACCAGAGGAAAATAGCAAGAAGAGTTAATATACAATTCTGAGTTGAAAAGATCTGACTTCCCAGCAAGGAAGGTGTGAAGACTGAGCCTTCCCTCTCTACGCAACACCCCTGGGAACAGAGAGGATGCACACACTTCTCGTATGTATAAGTTAGTTCTGCAGGAGCTCCTCAGCTGTGTTCCTGACATCACTTCTGTGGTTCTCAGATGAGAAAGTGGCCCAGCACCTGCAGAGCGCCCAGCCTTGGAGTCAGAGGACACGGGCTCTGCTCCTGGCTCACCTGGGACCTACTTCTTGCCTCTCCAGATTCAGCATCTCATCTATAAATCAAAGTGATGAGACAATAAAAGCTGTCAAACTGTGCTCTTCGAGAGCCCTGCCCAATAGGAACAAGACACAAGCCACATAAGAAAATTTAAGTTTATAGCCCTACACTGTAAGAAGTATAAACAAGTAAATGACGCAGTCTTCGTGATACAGCTCATTTAAGGTACATGGTCGGTATGAAAAACATTGAAAAGGTATTTTATGTTCAATTTTCAGTAGTGATGTGCACTAGCCTCATTCTGGTAAATCAAAAGCCACAAGGAGGGGCCAGGGATATACCTCAGGGCACAAGTGCCTGCCTGGCAAGTGCAAGGTCCTGAGTTCAATTCTCAGCACCAAAAAAAAAAAAAAAAAAAAAAAATCAAAAGCCATAAGTGGCTGTGGCTGCTGTACTGGACAGCAGCAGCAGGAGTCCCCCGCAAAAGGCCCTCTGACAAAGGGGAGTAAGTGTGTACACAGACCCTAAGGGACATCCCTTACCAAAACCCAGGCCGTTTTACAGTCACTGATTTTAAAAACCAGTGAACAATCTCTCTCTACTCCTTGCTGATAAATCTCTACCATTTGCTGTCCTTTCTATATAAGGACACAACCTAAGCACCAAGCCCAGGAGCTGCACTCTTTAAGTAAGCTTACCTACTATCTGTGTCCAGACCCACGAAGTCCTTTTTCTCAAAGGGGACACACAGAAGTGGAATCTTGTCCCCTGACTTGTCTGTGGCTCTGTCCAGACGCTTGGACTCAAGCACAATGAAGAGCGACTCAATGAAATCCTCAATGCGCTTCTCCACAGAGTCGCAGTCTTCGTAGCTCGGGTAGAAGGCAACATCAGGGCGTGGCTGCTCTGCCACCTCCCCCTGCAGCCCAAAGACGAAGAGCCGGGAATCATAGAGGGTGGAGCCATAGATCTCCTTCTGCACATGGAACTTCTCGAAGGTCTGCGGCCAGTCCTTGGCAGAGGAGCAGTCAGTGAGGGTGATGAGGCCCACAACCTTGCGGTGAGTCTGGAAGTCACCCCACTCGTTGTTCTCTGGCGGATAGTGGTGCCGGTAGCGGATGAAGAGGGCCCGCTGTGAGTCCCGCATACTGAGCTGACTCACAGAGCAGATCCTCTTGTAGATCTTGAAGAAGTTCTCCTCAGAAACAATGCCCACAGGCTGCACCACTACCAGGAGGGTCTGGTGGTCCTCAGCACACTGCATATAGTCAGGGACACTCATCCTGAAGTCCCTGTCCAAAGAGAAAAAGCTGTACTTTGAGAAGCTCAGTTATGACTTGGCTTGCCTGTCCTGGGATATAAAACCTACAATACTATCCCATTAGCAGCAGTGAGCAGAGAACTCTGGTGCCCAACTAGCACCAACCCATCAGCTGGAGCTCATGGTTCTACACTGCCTACCACTCTACATGGCTATAAGTGACTTATGCAATTTCAGTGAAGCCTATCTTTCCCTTCTGAGAGAGGCCACAGTTGAAACTAACCCTGTACAGAATCTCATCTTTCATGTACCCAACACCTAGGGTATGTTTCCCAATGTGCCAGGCTTTGCATAGGTGAAAAGCCAAGGTCTCAGACATAGTCATGGACAGAAAGAGTTAGTATCATAAAGATGTTCACTGTCCTCATTTGATACATAGATTCAATGCAATTCTGATTAGAATTCCTATCAGATTTTCATGGAATATAACAAGGCAATTTATAGTCAAGAGTAGCTAAGAAACTCCCGAGGTTCTCCCACCAGAAAGGGTTATTTACCCCACAAGATAGCAACCAGGTAGCGTTACTAGTGGGATATGGGGCCCTCTGTAAAATGACAAAAATGTTCTAAGCTGATTATGGTGATGGTTGTGCAGCTTGTTCTGTGAATACACTTAAAACCACTGCCATTTAAGTTGGAGAGCTGAATGATACGTATTATATCTTGATAAAACTGTAAAAAGAATAAAAGACTAGATAAAAAGCTACCATCAGCACGGTATGTGGACAGTTATAATTTCATCAAAGGAATGTAAACAAGCTCAGAATCAGACTCACACATACAAGGAAATTTGGAATATGGTGAGTTGCTATAGATAGACTCTCCAATAAATGGCATCAAGACGATGGGCAATCCACGAGTAAGAAAGAAACACAGGCACTGGGCTGCAGCTACATGGGAAACCATTTATCTAACATGTGCAAGGCCCTGCCTTCAACCGACAGCACTGAAAGAAGAAAAGAAAGTTGCATAAGCCAATCAGGACAAAGGCAAAATATTCCAACAGACGCCTCTGAAGAGGAAAGCAAAATAGGGAATATTTGCACAAAACATGCTCACCTCAATGGCCACCAGGAAGAAGACAACTATAAGCCACTAATAAAACTATTTCACACTCACTACCTTGACAAAGTTTTTATTATAGTAAAATATCTATAAAATGTACCACCATTTCCAGGTGTTCAGTTCTGTAACAGGAGGCCCATTCACTTTGTTGTACCACTGTCACCACCACCCATATCCAGGACTTTTCCTCATGTAACACTGAAACACTGCATCCCCAAACACTAACCCCCATCCCTACCTGTTACAGCTCCTGACAATCACACTCTACTTTCTGTTGCTGTGAATCTGATTCCTCTGTGTACCTCACATAAGTGGAATCATGTACTTTTTGTCCCTTTGTAATTGGCTTATTTCACTTTGCAGAAAGTCTTTAAGGTTCATTCATGTCACAGCATGTATCAGAATTCCCTCCCTTTTTAATGCTGAATAATATGCTATAGTACAGAAGAACCACATTTTTGTTCATCCATTGATAGACACTACAGTTTCTTCTACTTTTGGCTATTGCGTACACCGTTTCTTCTGGGCGTGGTGGTGCATGCCTGTAATCCCAGCACTCAGGAGGCTGAGGCAGGAGAACCGTTGATAATTCGAGACCAGTCTGGGCTACAAAGTGAGCTCAAGGCCAGCCCGAACTGCACAGCAAGACCCTGTCTCAGAAAGACCAAAAAAAACACAAAAAATACAGAAAAGAAAAAGAACATCTCTTCTATAAACACAGGTGAACAAGAAATTTTAAGTATAAAAAATAAGAGTATGCAAAAGTGTGGATCAAAGGTAACTCTCCAATCTGACAGACAGAACATAGACTAGTACATCCACTTTGGAAATCAGTCAGCGTTACATAAAGGTGAGCACGTGTCTTCCCCAAGGCCCAGAAATTCCTTCTAGGGGAAACTTGACATACCAATGGCACGTGAAATTAACAGAAGTTCACAGAAGCAAGAACCAGGAACAGCACAAATGTACATCAGAGAGGAATGGATAAGTAAACAGTGGTCTTTTAACACAATGAAATATTAGAATAATGAAAATAAATGACCTAGCTATACTGCAGGAACAGGTATGAATCTCAAAAACACAATGGCCAAGGTCAAAAAAAAATCCCACCAACTTATATATTAATATAAATGGTACACATCCACTTATATAGGTCAAAAACAGAGAACACTAGGGCTGGGGAACGTAGCTCAGCAGTAGAGCACTTAGCTAGCACGCACATGGCTCTGGCTCGATCACAAGCCATGAAGTGGCAGTGGGGAGGTGACACTAAACAATATATCATTTAAGGATGTTTACACGGACGGTAAAACCAAAAAGACAATATGAATTTGGGTAGTGGCACTTAGGCAGCAAAGAGGGAAGCAGCAGGCTTTAAAAGTACTCGCCATGTTCTATTTCTTAAGTGAGTGGTAAGTACAGGGACATCTGGCCTATGCTCAAAACTACATTATATTTCTAAAAATTTAAAGTTAAAAATATTTCAAATATTATATGTTGGACATATATGTTTAAATATTATGTATTTAAAATATTTTTCTCAAAAGTTAAGAAAAAGGAAGGAAGTCAGACTTCCACCAGCTCCTAGCCTGGCATTCAGCAGCCCAGTCAGTTTTATAGCCTCAGTTCTTCTCACCTACTAGTAGCTTTACGCTGCTACTCCTACAGTACCCTTCTCTAATGAGTAACAAATGAAGACTCACAAAAAATCAGATGTGCCACACAAGATCTTCTGCTTAAAGACAAGTATATAATGAGCGTTGGACACAGGCCTGAGGATGGAAGTGTTGAATTCTTCTCATCTAAAGAAAAATGGAAAAAAAAATATATGAGCTTTCCATAAAACTAAACTGAACATACTAAATGCCTTATATAACAATACTCAGGAGGTTGAGGAAAGATCACCGCAAGTTTGAGGCCAGCCTTGGCTACATAGTGAATTCAAGGCCAGCCTATACTATAAAGTAAGATCCTGTCTCAAAAAAAAATGCCTTATAAATATTAACTATTATAATTTTTTTCAGTTATAAACTTCCTCACTTTTTTTCTATTAAAACATTCTTAGCTGGGCATTGTGGGAAGGATCACATAAGCCCATGAGCTCAAGACAACCCTGGGAAACAGTGTGGCCCTAGTTAAAAAAAAAAAAATCCTACTTTTATAAAGTAGGTAGTGGCTGTGTTTGTCTTTCAATCATCCTATCTGGGAAAAATAAAAATAGAAAATCCAGTTATGCATCCTTCAGCTTTTGGAATTTTTTTGGCCTATGAAATCTAAACAAGCAGGTCTTCTGGGATCCAACAGCTCTTCTGGCCTCCTCCTACTTCTCAGTGGGTACTAGAAGTCTAAAAGAGGTCACCCTCATTCCTTGCATTGGACCTCAGCAACAGCTGTCCCTGAAGTTGCTCAGGAGCAGAGCAAACTCCTTGTGAAATTTTGTCCCATATTCAAGATAGTTCTCTGGAAGGTGTGAAAAGAAGTGTACAGCAACAGTTACAACTCATTGTACTTAGGCTTCACAACCACCCTAAGAAAGGTGCACACTATCTTTAGTCGTAGAGGTGACTGAGGATCAGTCACTCATTCGTCTCCTGCTTTTCCGTAGTAAACTGCCACTCAGGCTTCGGTCCTATTATCCACTACCTCCGGTCCTATTATCCGCTACCTCTTCTGGGACGATATGCTGGTGCTCAGCTTGGCACTACAGCAACTGTGGTGTCTGACAAAGCTCATACACATACTAAAGCATCAAAAATATATGAATTCACCTTGGTAGTTTCTCAAGAAGTGACAATACAGAGTTACCAAGGAATCTACCTTCTATTCCCATATATATACCCAAGAGATCTGAAAATCTGTATCCACACCAAATACTTGTAAACAAATGTTCATAGCAATATTATTCACACATAACCAAAAAAGCCAGATGTGGTAGTACATGTCTGTAATCCCAACACTCTGGGAGGCTGAAGCAGGAGGATCTCACAAGTTTGAGGCCAGCCTGGAACCCTGCCTCAGTAAATAATAAATAGCCAAAATGTGGAAAAAGCACAAATATCCAATGTATGGAACAGACCCACAAAATGTGGTCTACCCAAACTATAGAATAGTATTCATTCATGCTGAATGAATGAAGCCAGACACCCACAGCCATGTTGTACAATCCCACTAATATGAAATGTGCAGTCATGCAAATCCATGGAGAGAAAATAAATTAGTGGCTGCAAGTGTTGGGAAGGCAGAAGGATTGAGTGACGGCTGGTATGAAGTTTCTTTCTGGACTGATAAAAAAAGTTCTGAAACTAATAGCTGCACAGCTGTGGAAATACTGAAAACCCATGAACTGTACAGGTAAGCAAGTGCATTTTCTGCTAGGTGAACGATGTCTGAATAAAGCTGAAATTTTAAAAATATATATATATCTTGCCAACTATTTTCCCCACTGGTTTGCCATATAATTACTTTAAAAACCACCGAAACAAAACTTTGCCGGATCTTTAGGACTGCAATATCCCTGGGTCTTCCATGCCCCTGGTGCTATTATTTCGTTTTAATAAATAAGGCTGGGTGAGGAAGTAGCTATAAACTTTTACTTCTTTAGAAAATCACCAGTCGCTAAAGAGGCATGCCATGGCCTCACACGCTCCGCTCATTTTGAATTAAACCGAGACCTGCACTCTGCATTTCAATCCCTCTCTCCACAGACCCGGGAAGACAGCACAAGGCACACACCGCACCCTAACACAAGGAAGCACGGAGTTAAAGGTTGGGGGGGCGGGCCGGAGGGGAGAGAAGCTGAAAGGCCAGCGCTGTGTTGACATTTCTTCTCCCCCGACTTCACTGGCAGAAGTTGAGTTTCTCACGCGAAGGGGCCTCCCCAAGGGTCGTAGGTCGGAGCCCGCCGCCGCAAAGTTAAGTGTGCGGGGCCCGCCTCCAGGAGAGCGAGGGCAGGGCGAGGAGGGATGGAGGGACCGCGAGAAGGGGCGGCGGGGAGCTCGGCGGGGCGAGGGGCGCGGCGGCCGGCGCGAGGGGCGTGACGCGGAGAGACCGAAAGGGGGCCGGCCGGCCGCGAACTCAGGAGGGCACCGCAGGGCCCGAGAGTAGCAGGTGTGCGCCAGTGTGGGACAGGTGCTGCCGGGTCCCACCAGGTGCGGCCCCGGGCCTGGACAGGTCGCTGTCTCCGGGTGGCCAGGCAGCAGGCCCGGGGCCGCGGGGTCTGCGGAGTGAACTCCGAGGAGAGGCGGGCAGACCCGCGGGACAGGTGAGCGCGGGCGAGTCCCTCGGCGGGACGCACAGCGACTGCCCGCCGCCACGCGCAACCCACCCCGCGCCGGCCCGGGCGCCCCGACCAGGAGCCCCCCATGCTGCACTTACACAGCCCGTAACTCCGGGCACGGAGCAGAAGCCAACGGCCCGGCGGGCAGCAGGGACAGCAGCGTCCGCCGCGGCCGCTCCCCCTGCTCTGGCAGGAGCTTCCGACTGGCAGAGCCGGCGCCTTGCTGCGCATGCGCCGAAGCCCATCCCGGTCGGTGATCCGCTCCGGGTTTTCCGAGAAATGCTGGGAAAGCGAGGAAGGGAGGGGCTGGGAAGAGAAAGGCAGAGTGAAGGGAGGGGGAAGGAGGAGAAAGAAAAAGAGAGGGACGTTGGGGGGGACCTGGGTGGGATGGGGACAGGGAGGCAAGAAGGAGGGAGGAACAGAGGGTCGAACCAGCAAAGGAAGAGACTAGAAGGTGGGAGAAGAGGGAGACTGGAAAGGAAGACTGTAGCGGGACACCCAGGGAGGGGAAAGAAAGGAAGAAGGGAAGGCGCAGAGAAAAGCTTTTGCCCTTAGGGCTCTGGGTCACTGAGCCCTGAAGACTTGCTGCTCAAATTTCACCTCCTGGGTGGGGGCTGGCTGCAAAACCCCTCTCAACCCTGCCACTCTCGGAGCTGGTCTTTGTGGCACCCGCGAGATTCAGAGCCCCACTGGTGTTCTCCCCTGTTACAAGTTGGGAAACTGAGGCATGTGTGGTGTTGGAGTGTCTCCCAAGGGTGTTTTATCTTCTCAGTAGCAGGGTCTGGGAGGTGGCGCCACAGAGAGGGCAGAGTCTGCCCTTCGCCGGCACACCGCACTCTAGGCTTCCCAGCAATCAATCCCACAATGGGCTCCAAGCCCTGAGAAGCAGGAAAGCTTTGTCAGGTCTGAGCCAGAAGCCGCTGAAGGATGTAAACGCCTCTGGGTTTAAAAAAAGGAGGAGGAGGATTTACACAGAGGTTAGAATGGGCACAAAACACAGCAATTCTTAACAGTGGCATAGCCAAGGACAGAACAGATGGAGGAGTCTCTCGTGCATGTGTACTGTTCGGTGTGAATATCTTACCATATACATGCATCTATTTTTCAATTAAAAATGTTTTTAAAAACAGTTGAATTTGAGAGTGGTTCTCTGGGCAAACTCGCAGCAGTGGAACAAATGGTCTTAGCAGACAGTTTTGCTTTAAGCAAGCAAATATTTATTGACTCTCTGCTATGTGGTCAGGGCTGTTTTGTGGCTTATTTTTATTATTCATATCTTTTATAAAATAATAATATGCCATCCCTCATCCCTGCCCAGGGCCAGTGGAAAACCAGCTGAGCTTTTATGGAGTTGTTAGCACAGAAATGATTTATAAACAAAATAGGTAGAAGTGATTTCTAGCCTGCCAGGCAGCCAGGAAGCATTTTCTGCAGAGGGCATAGGGGCTGAGGAAGAGTGTCTACCTGACTACACAAAAAGCTGCCTGGGTGGCTCCTCCATGGTGGTAAGAGGGCATGGGATTAAGATCTGGGGACCCAGAAAAGCAGTATCTTAAAAGGCCGCCATTACTAGAGGTCTGTGTGATAGGACCCAGACTCCATATTTAACTGACAGACTTTATAGATCCTATTCTGAGCACTGAGATGAGAAAAATATATAATTGGCTGGGGTCATGCAAGTGACTGGTGCTCAAAAGCGGGGCTGCCTAGCTCTATGGCCTCTGGTCTTTCCTTCTTTCTGTCGTAATTCTCTGTAAAAGGACAGGGCAAACAACTTGGAAAGCAAGGGGGAAACATCGTTTATTTTGGTACAGCATTTCCCAAGTTTATAATGTACTGGCTTCATTAGTTCACTATCCCAGAAGTCTACCGAGGAGAGAGGGCAGGGACTATTATTCTGCATCTTTACAAATGAGAACATGGAGGCGCAGCAAGCAAGGACATCAGAGCTGGCCAGAGCCGTATCATCACCAAGTGGGAGTTTTCAAGGTGGACCAGGGCTAACTGTAGGTGTGGGTATATGCTTCTTTACTACCTGTAATATTTCCCAAGCATCTTCTCTAAATGTTTAAGCTACCCAGAATATACAAGGACTGCCATCCTGAAAATTACAGACTTCCAAAGTTGGAAGAAATCTAAAATAATCAGATCCAACCATCACCAGCTAGCGTGGGTCCCTGGCTGCATGTAAAATATCAATCAGCCATGGACTAGTTCAGTCATGGTTGACACTGAAGATTCAGGCAGCTACTTGTCATCTGTGAGGCAGGACAGTGATCACTGTCAGCATGTAGGTGCTACTTTTTAAAAGGGAGGGTATGTATACAGGCCACCAAGATGTTATTAGGCAGATGGGGGTTCTTTTCTCAATTCATAAAGAAATCACGCATAAGCAAAGTGTAGCTGGGCTATGACTGCCAATAGTTATCAATTCATTTAGTGTTAATCCCCTGAAATTTGAATGCCATCAGCTAGCATCTCTCTGAGTATTAGTTATCTCCATTGCTGCTTGGTGCCAGCAGTAGCTGGCAGGCTGTTTTCAGTGCCAGTGGCCTCTGGAGGTACCAGCTCTTAGTGCACCCATTCAGTGCTACTCGGAGAGAAAACACAAATAGGCAAGAATACACCACTTGGAAAAGGTTTTATTAGGACTTACACTGCAGCCTAAGAGGGAATAGTGCATGGATTGACATCCAGACATATGGGAGAAGTTGCGTCTATAGAAAAATGGCAGACTCAGGCATCACATCTCAGACTTCTTGTTTGGTCATGGGGAGGGGAGAGGCTCTTCACAGACCTGACTGAGGGTGGCTGCAGAGGTGAAGGGCAGAGTCCTTTGGAATGGACCCTCAACTGACTGCAGCTTGCTGCAGCCAAACCAATACAACTCATAGCAACTGTGGGGCACAGCCAGCAATAAGGCATTTAGTGGAGTCACAGGGGAGAGAAAAGTACCTCCCAGGGAATGACAGGCCCTTCTCTCATGTCTAATGGTCTCTCATGTCTAATACCCACAACAGATTCCCTCTACAAAAGTCCTAACAGAGGTGGAAGACTTTTTGACGTTGTAGATGTGTCTTAACTTGGGCTGCTATAACAAGTTAGTGTAAACTGAGTGGCTTAAACAAGTGCTTATCATTCACAGTTCTGCAGGCTAAACGTCTCAGATCAGCGTGCCAGCACGGTGAAGTTCTAGTGAGGAGTCTTGCTGTGGTTTGAGTGTCTCCCAAAGTCCCATGTGCTGAAATTTGATCCTCGTTGTAAGGTACTGAAAGGGTGAGAACTACCCGGTGGTGACCATGGCATTTAGAGGTGAAGCCTTTTGGAGGTGATTAGGATTAGATAGAAATATCCATGTGGAGCCTCCATGATTAAATCCTGGTGGCTTTTTAAGAAGAGGCCAGCCAGAAACCCATATACAAGCATGCACCCAAGTTCTGCTCTGTGGCACTCTGATGCCTTGTGGCTCTGACAATAAGAAGGCCATCACCAGATTCAGCTACTCAACCTTGACACCTCCAGAACTACATCAAAATAAATGTTTTTTTATTTATAACTTACCAATCTTTAGTTTTGTTATTAGCAGAAAACAGGCTAATACATCTGTGGTGGATTGGCAACTGGTGGTCAACTTGTAATACTCGGCTGAACTGAGTCACTATAGTGCTGGATGTGGGAGGCCCACCTGAGGATTGTTGCCAGCAGCATAAGAGGCAGAAATGGAAAAGAGAGGCTGTTGGGAGCTGGCAGAAGCTGTTGGGAAGCTGTTAGGGAGCTGCTGGTTCTCTTGGGCTATTCTGCTGGAGGACCTTGTAGTGCTGGCTGTTCTGATGAACTTGGCTGTTCTTATCGAAGGAGGAGCATAGGACCTTGTTGTCACTGAGAATGGCTGTGGCTCACTGTGGGGGAGCTCTGGTCCTCACTTTGTGCATCACTTCCTGGCTCCGGAGGGAAAGATGGTGCACTGCTCAGTCTCCTGGAGATTGTCATGTTGGTCCTGATGGGAACTCCACTGTTTTCATCATCAGAGAGCTGAAGACCTCACTGTCGCTGAGGATGGCTCTGGTACTTTTCAGGGAAGCTCTGGTTCTTACTTTGAGTGTCACTTCCTGGCTGCAGTTCAGATCCCTCAGCCCATTAGCACAAATCCTTCATCTCGCTGGCACAGACTTTCTAGCTTCTACCACTGACCTTTGGGCCTTCCTAGTGCAAATCCATGAAACAGGCCTGCATGAGACAGTGTCATGGGCTCTAGGCCTCCAGCTGGACTCATGGGAGGCACTGTTATGAGCTCCAGGTCTTCAGCTGGACCCATGAAGGACATTACTATGACATCCAGGCCCTCATTTGGATCCTTTGGTCTTTAGTGTGTGGACAGATTTTCTGCATTCTCTTTTTGTATATGATTCTTTGGGTGACTATTATAAATAATCTTATAATATATGTGCCCTGTATTGTTTCCTTTGCAAACCCCCAAATATAACAACAGCCCTCTTCTAGCTTGTAGACCGTTAACTTCTTATATTCTCACAGTGGACAGAAAGCCAGCTAGCTCTCTGGATTCTTCTTAGAAAATTTGATCCCACTTGTTAGGACAGAAACCTCATGACCTATTTACCTCTGAGAAACCCCTCTCCTAATACCATCATATGGAAAGTAGACTTCAACATATGAATGGGGAGATAAACATTAATTCTCCAGTAAACCAGCCAGAATCTGCTTCCCTGAAACATTCAGTTGGGTGCAGGGGAGCAGGGGAGTCTCAAAGAACAGAACCAAGGCCCAAAGGGTTTTGGTGGGATTAATTATCACAGCCATTAGCTAGATGTACAGACTGGTACCCCTACTCCATTTCTCCCTAATTACAAACTTGAATGTTTTCATCTATGAAATGGAGACAATCACTTCATACTGCTATTATTAGGCTTAAAATAAGATATGAGAAAGCAACCTACGACAGTGAGACAAGTTCTGTCACATGCTACCTGTACAGTTTTGGGATAAGGTGACTGAGAGGATAAAATAAATATAAAAATCAGGATTTTTTTTCTCTTAAAGGTAGGCTGCTTCTCCAACTTTCTCACGCTGAGAGTATAGGCTGCTATTCCCTCTTCTCTGCCTAGATGAATGGACAGAAAAGTAACCCCCCTGCCAGAAAACTAGCTGAACCCCCTGGAAAGAATATATAGATGCTGGTTTCATGAGGTGAGAGTGAAAGAGCTGTGGAATTCCCTTTTCTCTTGATGTCTCATGGTATTTCTTCCCTCTCTTGGTACAAAAGCCCCTGAACATCTGAACACAGGTTCACCTTTTCCTTTCCACCAAGGCTCTTGGGTTCCTCAGGGAGCAACAAGTAATACAGACCTGGGCAACCAGTAACATGACCATACATCTTTATTTGCCTGGCATAGTTCCAAATTATGACTGTTGTCCTGGCTGAACTTGTTCTGGTTGGTTGATACAAGCACTCCACGTTGGTCAAAAGCCACCATCTCTAAGGGTTTCAACTTTCCACCGCACTACAAAGGGTTTCTTACTCTCCAATGTTGTAAGCTCTCTTAATGTGAAGTCAACTAGGATGCTTGCCCACGGTGCTATCTCACCTGAACTTTCTAGTTCACAGATTAAGGAAGAGACCCTTTTATTGAACTACATTTATTTAGCACCACTAAGCAGCAGTTACTTAATTAGACCTTCACATCTGTTCCCTCAAAATAAGACAGTGATGGTAGTTACCATTTATGGAACTCCAACCTGGCATGTAATAAGCAGTATGCTTGTCATAAATATCTCACACAATCCTCACTCTAACTCAATAAGGCAGATTGTTCAAATTTAAGGAGCAACAGCACTGCTTTTTTCCTTTTCTCAGTGCCAATTGAAGTATAAGACACAAAACCAGACAAGACAATTAAAATTATAATAAAGCTCAGGTTAAACCCCAATGGAAGTGCCAACCTCATTTACAAACTCACACTCATTCTGGAGGACAGCTGGCATATTCTTTTGTATTTAATTTAATGTAATTGTATCTACTTATTTCTTTTTGGTACCAGCACTCGAACTCATGACCTTGTGCTTGGCAAGCAAGTGCTGTGCTGCTGAGCTATATCCTCGGACTTTTTTTTTTTTCATTTTAAAGAGGAAAACAAAGACAAAAAACAACAAAAACCAATAAAAACGACACAAGATTTCAAAACAAGGTAACTGGAAATTAACAATGGCTGTTATATTACATATTGTTATCTTCAAAAGAGTTGCTAAGATTACTAGATATAGGTATGCAAGATTTATCAAACAATTAAGCACTGACTGTTCTTTTCAACAAACCAATAGAAATTAGTAGTACAAATCTTGTGTGGGTATATATAAATATATATGTATATAAATATATATTTATATTAATATATTTATAAATATTAATATATGTATTAATATATTAATATATTTATTACTATATTAATTAATATATAATATATTTATATTTTATATATATATATAAATATATTTTTATATATATTTCCCTTCCTTCTTTTCTTTACCCCATTCCAGTTGTTCTTTCATTTTAAAATAAGATAAACATGACAATGACATCGAGTTTCTAAAGAGGTTATTCTTTTATAGGTGAAAGGCAAATGACCGAAGGCCTCAGTGAAGATTAAGTGTCTAGCCAGGATGTTAGCTCGACTTTCAGTGTGGACCCACCAGAGATGGTCCCTGGAGTGAAGCAGGCCGGGTATTCTCTCCTTTTGAAAGAACTCTTACCACTTGAGTCGGGGAAGAAGGGGACACTGCACTCTCAGCTAAAGCGTACGCTCCTAGAAGACAGAAACTAGTGCTTTGCCTCTCTGAACCCCCAGCGCCTAGCCCAAACTCAGAGTAGTATACTTACTCTTAGTGAACATTCCATAAATGAATTACTGAAAGAATGACAAGCAGGGCGGAGACTAGCGTCTTCAGGGGCTGGGCTTCTAACTGGCCAATCAACGCCTTCGCTCGCTCGCCCGCCCCCAGGCCACGCCCCTACTTGACGTTTCAGGTTCCCTCCAGCTAAGTGGAAATCCCGGAGCCACGGATTCCCGCTACTAAGGCGCCCTCGGCGGAAGTGCGCATGCTCTAGGCCGGACTGCACAGAAACACCACTTTCCCTCGGCGCCTAGTCAGATTTGAAAGACATTGGTTAAGGAGGCGGAAGATAAACTCCCCCTACCCCCAGCAAAGCTCCTATCACTGAACTGAAGACTCTTTAGCCAGCCCTTTCCCAATATCTCCCCGCCTCGACCCTCTGGTGCCAATAGGAACTCATTTTCAACCAGACCTTTAAAAGAGGGTAAAGATCGGAAGTGACACGCGAGCCCGAGCGGAAGGAGAGGGGCCCCAGCGCCTGTTGCCCTGGAAACCGAGCTCTCAACTGGAGTCTAGAAAGCTTTACTGATCCTTTGGCCTTGCTCCCGGGCTAGCGTAGAAGCAAAGCACGTTACGCGGTGGGAAAGTGCCTTGGGGCGTGATTTTGTGTACTCAGTGATTCACCCAAAAACATGTGCTAAGCCCGGGCCGTGTTCCAGAGGTTGTGGAATCGGACTGTGGAGGAGGACTGCGATGCGCCCAGATCTCATCCCTGGGTGCCCCTCTTACAGCCCATCCCTTACGTCCAGCTCCCCGAACTTAGAGCACACCCACGACTCTTCTCATTTCCTTTCCCGGAGTCTCTGTACTTCGCGTTCTCCACCCTGTGGGTTCCGGCTCCACAACGTCATGTCCCCCACCCCCACCCCGTTCCATCTTCCCAGGCAGGCGGGCGTGAGGCGTGCATGTGTCCCATGGGCCGTCTTTCCATTTTGTGGCATTTCCTTTTTCTTTTTTTCTTTAAAAGAGTATCTTCGCTGATTGCGTAATGAAAATTAAATCATTTTCAAATTGATCAATTCTTTATTATCAAAGATGTTTTTTGTATGTACCTTGAAACAACAGCACGAATTGTAAATACACCCTTTACCATATTCGCCAGTGTTTTTAAATTTCGCTTCATTTGTTATTTATGTTTCTGCAATATATTAGCAATAAGTTTAAGAGGAAACTGTCTCCTTATGTAAACAGTTACAACTGAGCGGCTAATGCTTATTCTCATCAATGTGTGGCAGCCACGTATAGAAACAGAAAGCTTGTAGAAGTAAGTTATAATATACCCAACTTAAGAGAAAATTGTCTTTTACATTTCAAAGTAAATCTTAGCAAAAATTTAGAAAATTAAAAATCCAGACAAGGATTGCATATGAGAAGCTGCAATTCCATATGTGACCACCAGATGTCACAAGAAACTAGCAGCTATTGTTAAATCTGGGCTGAATCAGGATCTAATTGCCCCCAACTGCCTCTGAAACTCAGTATTCTGTCACTTTATTAGAGGCCCCTGGGCCAATTGAGTTCTGGGTAAATTCAGAGCAGACTGAAGCTGAGGAAGAATTCACAGGAGAAACTGAACTGAATTGGCAGTTACTTAATTCTTGGATAACTTAAGAATTCAAGTTATAATATTACATTATACTATATTCTATTATACAGTATACCGTATCTTATATGTACATTAGTATAATTATTTGGAAATACTTGTTGTATATATGTCGAGTCATTATGTTATAATTCAAGTGATGCTGTTCTGTGTACTTTTTATGTGTCTTTAATATTGTAACATTAAAGCAAAAGTTCAGAATTGTAAACTCAGATCACATCTCCGCTATCTGCTAACTAGATACAGAATTAATCTAAATTACTCAACTAACAGACTAAGTGGAGGTTTGAGGGGTTTTTTTCCATTTCAATTACCATACCCTTGTCATGCTGCTTTCCTTTCTTTTTCCGAGGCAGATAATGAGGATTCCGGTCAGACTGGTGCTCAGTGGTAAAAAGAATAAACCTCAATGGTGTCCCTAGCTGATAACGCATAGTAGGAGTGCACACCATCACACCTACAACCTTCCTGCCGGACACAAGGGACTTGTGTCTATGAGGAAACAACCACTATACCAAAATGAGGGACATTACAAAATTACTGGCCTGTGATCTTCCAAAACATCAAGATCATGAAAGTCAAGGAAACACCGAGGAGCTGTTACAGGTTAAATAAGATTACAGAAACCTGACAATTCAGTGTCACATGTTTCCAAACTGGAGAGATATACATATAAAATGCCATGTCCCAGAGCCTTAGCATGGCAATGTCAGTGTGGTGACATTGATGTCTGTGTGGTGGGTATTCAGGAGAACACTCCTGTTTATGGAAAATGGACACTAAACTCTTCAGGGGGGATAGGATGTCAGGTCAACCACATTAAAATGGTTCAAGAAAATAAAGTTACGTGTATTGCACTTGAAACCTAAGTTAGAAATTGTTTCAAAAATTATTGAAAAGGGGACTCCTGGTACATTCCTGTAATCTTAGCTACCTGAAAGGCTGAGGCAGAAGGATGTTTTAAAATAAGGTGTTCAAGGCCAATCTAGGCAACACTGCAAGACTATTTCAAAAAAAAAAAAAATAAGAAGGAAGAAAGAAAGAAAAAGAGATGCAAGTGATTTATCTCACAGGACAAATTCATTGAAAAGCTTCATGCCTTCCTTACCTAAACTTATATTCAAATATATTCCAATTATATTCCAATTCCACTGTCATAGATGCAGATACACAGATTATATAGATACAGCTGTGGATTGAATTCAAGGCCATGCACAGGCTAGGCACGTGCTGTACCACTCAACTACATCCCAGGCCTTAAAAGTGTAACTGTTAATGAAAAGCAAACAGAGGGCACAAGAGAGCAGCCAGGCCCACTCATCATTGTAAACAACTGGGGAACTGGGTAAGAAAAGACAAGTGTATGTTTCCAGAAACCGGACAACAGGCAGCTCAGGACTCTTCCCTGACATGGACAAAGTAAACAGGTGAATTTTGAGGTCCTTGCCTCTTCGTTCTGGAGTCCCACCTGATCCATAGTACACAAGTCACTTACTCAAAGACACCAGTATCCCTAAGTTGAAGAGATAGGTTGGAAAGGGCAGAACCAGGGAAATCTGAGCCACAAAATTGAGTCTGAGCCCCTGTGGTCACCTTTAAAATGTGAATGCATGGGTTCAATAGAACAGACATCCAGGTAGAGCAGGGCAGGATCACAAGCGGGAAAAACAGGGCCCAACAGTCAACAGCCAGCAAGCGCTCAAGCCAGCCAAGTCCATGAATGAGCTGGATGCAGGTTCTCCAGCCATGGCTGAACCGTTAGATGAACAGAGCCCTGACCAGCACCGTGAGTGCAACCTCAAGGGAGACCCTGAGCCAGAATCACTCTGCTCGGTGACCCCCCAGTCACTTTGTAGCCCCAGTTCCTATCATTCCAAAGATCTAGGTTTGGGAGTAATCAGTTATGCAACAATAGATAGGAGACACTGAGTGATGACATGGGCAAAATGCAAAGGCAAGCCACATACTGTGTGATGACAGACTTCCGACAGACTACATGAGGAGTTTTTAGAATCCAGCTGCAGGAAAGCAAACCCTAAATTAGCCAGTAAATAGTAGGCAAAAATATTCAAATGGGCATTGGACATGTACACACATGCGTGCATGCACACATACACACAAAGATATAGGTATAATTAATAAACAGGTTTTTCAATGCTTGGGTTAAGGATATAGCTCAGTGGCAGAGTACTTGGCTAGCACGTGTATCTTAGATTCCATTCCAAATACCTCAAAAATAAGCAAAAACAAAATCCTTAACGTTATCACTCTGTGGACTGGGGATGTGGCTCAGTGGTAGCGTTCTTGCCTTGCATGCACAAGGCCCTGGGTTTGATCTCCAGCACCATTTAAAAAAAAAATTATCAGTCTTCAGAGAAAAGTATAGTGGGAAGGAGCACTGCCTGGAGAAGACTGTAGTAGGCTTCTCTGTGTTCACCTTCCAAGCACGCCTTGGCTTCTATCCCTGCCAGTCCTGTCCAGTCTTAGCAAAATCCCTTGCCCTTGATAGGTGATTATCCCTGCCTGTCTGCAGCAAGAATTCTATTAAGATGGTGTAAAAAGAATCCCCTCACTCTTACTGCCTCCATCTAGTAATTTTTCATCCCCCCACCACATCACCTACCAATTCTCAGTGTTTGCAGTTGAGCTAGATCCCTCCCCACTATTGAAGTAATCTTGGCACCTACCACATTAGTTCTGTATAGTCTTCCCTTTCACTTTAAGAAGTACAAGAATAATTCTTTGTTTAACAATTACATAACTCTATACATTTGTTTGGATGCTAAAACTGAAAGGATTAGCCATACAAAGCATTGGGAAAGGTATGAGGAATTGAGACTTAAATACATTGCCACTGGGAGGGTAAAATGGTATAATTACTTGAGAGCAAGATTGGGCAATTTCTACCCCCCATGCATATATTTACCACATCACCCAGTAACTACCCTCATAGGTGCTTACCAAGAGAAACAAAAACATCCATGAATGTCCATAGTGGTTTCATTTTTACTTGTCACAGAGGAAAACTATACATGCCCATCAATAGGAAAATGGGAATATGTTATGGTTTGTGTCTGCCTGTCTCCTCAAAGCCTCATGTAGCCACAGAGGGTGGGCTTTTTAGAGCCTGCTGAATCTAGAGTTTGTGACTGATTCATGGTCCAGTGCAGGAATTAAGGGTCTAAGTGTTACACCTGCCACAGGGCGGGTAGCCTGGACACAATACAAGACATAGAAAAAGTCCTGTCTCCCTCATTGCTTTTGCTGTCTTCCACTACCACGAATGGTTGCCCCATCTGTCATGTGCCACTCCTCCTTGGAGCCAGCTGATTATGGACTGAAGCCTGTATAAACTGTGAGCTAAATAAACCTTTCCTCCCTTTAACTTTTTGTGGTGGGTATTTTGTCTCAGCAATGAGAGAAAAGTAACTAAGACAGAATACCATACAAGAAAAAGGAACAGATTCCTGACACATGCTGTGATATAGATGAATGTCATAGATGTACTAATAAAAGAAGTCCGACATTGAAAAGTTAATGACTTCACTGACATGACTCTAGAAAAGACTAATCCTAATCTATGGTGACAGGAGGATCAAGTGTTGCCTGGGGCCCAGGTTCACAACAACTGGGAGAGGACATGGGGACATTTTGAGAGTGATGGGAATCCCTATACCTTGCTTGTGTGGTGGTTACACAGGTGCATATATTTCTCAAACTTCATGGAGTTATATACTTAGAATGGCTGTTCTTGATTATACATAATAATATGTTTGGGGGTGGGGGGTGTAGTTCAGTACAGACCGCTTGCCTATCCTGTGCAAGGTCCTAGGTTCAAGTCCCAACAGTGCAAAATAACATTAATAATAATGTGTTCGATAAAGTTGATAATGAACTTAACCCCTTAGTAGAAGAAACAGCAAGATAATAAAGCTGTTTGCAAAGATGTTAAAGGAGAAAAGCACATATTCCCAGGGTTAGGGGACAGGAATAAAGCTGTGCATTCTGGTTGGAACCTTCTCTCCATCTCTATGAAACCAAGTTCAGTTGCCCTGCTAGAGCTCAGGAGGGATTAGTTTGCTTGCATCAGACCCACTCTAATAGCTTTATAAAACCCCCAAGAGACTCCCCACAAAGACAACCCTAATAATGCTCAGCAGGGCTCTGAAAGAAAACACAGTCATCCTTTGCTTCATTTCTAAGTTTTAGATAATTTTTTCTTATAATTAGAATTTTTGAGGTATGTGAAAAGCACAGAGGGAAAAAATTTAATCTTCTATGAAACCTTTTCCCAGAGTTTACTGTCCTTGGCAATGAGAAAGGGCTTGGGAGTGTTTTCTCCTGCCTGCACCTCAGTTGGTATCCTGGTTGCGTATTCTGGATGATCTCAGAGAGGAAAAGGTCAGGTTTCCCGTTGCTTTTGACAGATCAGTGCTGCCTCTGCACAGGCTCACGTGTTTTCGTGACATTCAAGTTCGGAATATTTTTGTAAATATGACACACTCTCAAAAATGACAAAAGAAGAATTTGACAAATTCAGCAGCAAACTTATATGTAAAATAAAAGTATTTATGAGTGATATGATACAATGTCTGGGAGGTGCTTCAAAATATTCCAACAAGCCAGGCATGGTGGTTTTTCCGTACACCCAGTGACTCAAGAAGCAGAGGCAAGAGGATTGGTCTTTGTTGTTGTTTTATGGTTTTGTTTTTTGGTTTGTTTGTTTGTTTGTTTGTTTTTATCATTTTTTTTTTGACACAGGCTCTTGCTATGCAGTTCAGGCTGGCCTTGAACTGACTTTGTAGCCCAGGTTGGCCTCGAACTCACAGTGATTCTCCTGCCTCAGCCTACAGAGTGCTGGGATTACAGGTGTGTGCCACCACACCTGGCTGTTTGTTTTTTGAGACAAGGTATTGCTCTGTAATTCAGGCTGGCCTCAAACTAACTATGTAGCCCAGGTGGTACTCAAATTTAAAACAATACAGAAGAATTCTTTGAGCCTGTGAGTTCAAGAACACCCTGGGCAATGTAATGAGATCCTCATCCTGCGACCCCAACAAATGATAAAAGTTATATGATCAACAAATATCGGTAACCACTAAGGCCAAGTGTTAGTGCACAGGTATCCATTTGGCTGATTCTCTACTTTTGGGTGTTTCAAAACTCCACTAAGATGCATGGAAATATTGGTGTCTGTTTGTCAATATGTTTTTTAATTAAAAAAAAAAAGAAATGAAATAATAGGGACTCTACTGCACTGCTGGTGGGAATGCAGACTGGTGCAACCACTGTGGAGAGCCGTTTGGAGATTCCTCAGCAAACTAGGTCTGGAGGTCCCATTCAACCCAGTTATTCCCCTTCTGGGTATTTTCCCAGAAGATCTGAAAACATCATACCACTCTGATATATGTGCACCCATGTTTATAG
>PVLD010021035.1:0-32435 GCA_004027595.1 Dinomys branickii | reverse complement strand
CTTACATGTGGTAATCTGAGCAACTTCGTTGAAGATAACAATATGTAATATAACAACCACTGTTAATTCCTGTCATTTTGTTTTGAAACCCTGTATCACTTTTATTGTTTTGGCTTCGTTTTTTTTTTTTTTCTCTATGTTGTTGTTATTTTTTTATTCTCTTTAAAATTAAAAAAATAAAATGGATTGCTTGGAAAAAAAAAAAATAAAAAAAATAAAGGGTCCCCAAAGATACATCTAGACTCTACCTCCTTTGTGAAGTATTTTACTTCACCACTGCCATTTTGAAAAAATCTTACCCTTCATTCAGCCCAAGTTGTGTTAAGGGTGTACACTGTGGCAGGACAGTGTGATTTTTTATGTTCAAGGTCCAGTCTGACCTTGAACTCATGGCAATGCTCAGCCTTCTGAGTGCTGGGATTACAGGCATGCGCCATCACACCAGGCTTTACATGGTGATTCTTACTCACCTTCGTATCCTGTACCTACCACAAGAGCTTGCATAGTACCCCAGCAGGGCTGCCCAAGGAAATGTGAGGAAATGAAATTGATGTAAAACTAGGGCAGCCAGGTTCACGTTCCGTATATTCTGGAAAAGTTAGATCTAATTAAAACTTAGCAAATCAAGTAATACTTTAATGGCAGCAGGGGAGCTCACTGCTTAAAGGAACCCAGTGGGGAACCTTACTATAGAAAGAGAAGCACCACCTCCTGATCCTTTAGTTTTCAATTTCCACAAGCTAGGTCAGAAGAATACCTTCAACCATGCACATTCTTCAGAGTTTCCAGATGGAACATGTCCTCAGCCCCACGCAGGTTCTCCTTAGCCTAAGGAATGTGGTCATTACCCCCAACTGTATATTTTAGGCAGATTCTCCAGGTAATCACTAACTCTATTTTCTTTTTCTTTCCTACACATTTTTTGAGACAGGGTCTCATGGTGTAGTTCAGGCTGGCCTTGAGTTCACTGTGTACCCTAGGTTGGCCTCAAATTCACAGGGTACATGCCTCAGCCTCCCGAGTGCTGGGATTACAGGCGTGCACCACTCCTGGCTGAGAACACAGATTTATGTGCATCCTCTGGTCCGTGGCATCTTAGAACCAATGAATTCTTATGGGACCTAGATTGACGGGCCTGTTCCAGGATGCCTGTACACAGTCAAGCTGCTGTGTGCATCAGTGCCTCTGGGCTACTGTGCTCTTCACCCTGTCTGAACCTCTTCTACTGTTTTTAAGCTTCCTATTCCACAAAGGCCTTTTCACTTGCATATAGGTTTGATAACTAGGCATAAAGAGAAGAGAGCTGGTGCTCTGGCTCTGTGAAATTATTGCCCACACTCCAGGGACCAGCCCTACAGGGCAGCTCATTGTGGCTCCAGAGAAGCATGGTAGCCTTGTGGCTAGCTCACCCACAAGGTCCCTAGTCTCCTTTGGTGTGGCTCATTGGAAGACATTTGCAAAAAATGATTCTGATTCGGATGTTCAGATTTATTGAGTGCCTCATGAACACCCAGCTCTCTGTTGGGCACATTTGTTTATGTAAAAATTCTTGGCATCATGGGTAAGACAGGCCAGAAATCAAATCCAAGGTCCACTTTACTAGCAGTTTTATGCTAAGCAAGCCCCCTTTATTTCCTTTCTATTTCCACAATATTTATGCATGATAGGCTATCTGAAATTTAGCCGTAAATTTTAGTTAAGAAGCATCACTTATTATTGCTCCACAAAGCAAATACAAACTCTAGTGGTTAGAGGGATCCAGCCCCAAACTCCTCACTCTTCTGTCTACTGACCTGTGGAGCACTCCTACTGTCACTGTATTTAAGTCTCTCCCCACGGTGCAGCCTGCACCATGTCCAGCCAAGAAATTTGCCTCTAGTCTCCATTTCTACAAAGCTCAGAACTCAAGAAAGAATTCAGATTCATTTTGAGTTCTTTCTCCGTGCTACATGTCATGCCAGGCATTTTTACTTCCTTCTATCCGTAGTCCAACAGTGGCTATTTTAAAGTTAGAGGAACTCATTCCTATATATTGACCATGACATGGCAGTGCCTAGTTTAGAACACAGGCTTCCTGACTCCCTAGTCATTGACCTTGGCTCTGTATGTGCCATGCTGGGTAAGGTCTGCTTGGGCTAAAACAGTGGGCAGGACATTATAGTAGGAACCATAGCCTGGGCCAACTGGGCTGCGGCAAGAATGGTTGCATCATGTACACATAGCAGTGAGGACTGGACGAGTTCTAAATGCAGACACTTACACAGAGTGTGTAGGTAGATGACACCTACAATGACTTTAACTGCATGTTTATATTTGTCCTTGATCATTTGCAAATGTTCTCCACGCACACTCCTCCACATTCTGCTTCAAGTGTGAAAAAGGAGGGAGGTTTTTTTTTACTAGCCAGATCGAATAGGTTGTGATCAGAACAGATGTAAAATGAGCTCATTAAGTGCAGTTTATAAATTAATAAGAAAAGATGAATCAGAAACATTAATAGCAAGAGGGTGGAGGATATAAAACAGACGGTGCACAGAAGAAAAATGGATGGTGGTAGTTGCGTTGAGTAATTCCAGGGTAGTGTGTTTTAGACTAACCATTCTGTATGTAGAATTATAGACTTCCCAAAACCAAACAAACAAGAAAATAAGCAAGTTGATGGCGCTGGAAGATGATAAGCATCCACCAACTGAAAAGAATTAACCTTTGGAAGAAAAGAACCACGCTGAGATTTACAAGGGAACAGCTTTTTACCAGCAAGTACCTCCCCTTCTCCCCAGCCTGAGATACGCAACAGAGAGGCTGCAATCTTACAAGCCTGAGGTATCAACGGCAGATTTAAGACCTGATAAAAAATGATGGAAATCAAGGAGCAAAATCTTAGACAAGAGAATGCACAAGGTACAGATACCCAAAATATCCTTATAAATTCTGCCCCAATAATAATTGACTCTGAACTGTACACGTGTAAAAGAGACTCCAAGCAGACTAGCAGTAAAATCAACTGATACTTCAGAAAGGACAGCTTGGCATTTGTTAAGTTCAGTTAATTGCTGCTGCAACCACATTCAACACACTAGAGAACAAGATAACAAATCAGAATTTCCACAACATGTCATTCACGTTATCTAGCATAGGACTAAAATATATTAGACATGAATAAATGGGAATTGTCATATGCTGTTGGTAGAAGAAACAGTAAAAACTAACCCTGGTTGTTGGAATGGCAGAAAAAGATTTAAAACAGTTGCTGTAAATCTGTACAAGGACTTGACAGAAAATACACAGATAATGAAAACATGTGGAATCTCAGCAGAAGAAAAGACTGTTGAAATTAAGAACCAAATGTAATACCCAGAAAAAAAAAACATACAATTGATGTAAAAGAATACAGATGGGCTTAATAGATTGGGCGTACAAGAAAGGGTTAATAAACTTGGTGTTAGATTAATAAAAACTATCCATAGTAAAGAACAGAGAAAAAGGATTAAATAGTATGAACAGAACCTTGGAAATCTGTAAAAATCCGAGAGCAATGAAACATAGCGTAACATAGCATGCGCCAGTGGAATGCAGAAAAGGAGGAGAAAGAGGGTAAGAATGATGCAGAAAAAATAGAAGAAATTATGCCTGGATATTTTCTGGCTTACCTTTTCTCATTGCTGAGATAAAATACCCATCACCCAATGTTAAAGGGGGAACAGTTTATCTGGCTTACACTTTGCAAAGTTTTCAGTCCATACTTGTCTGGCTCTAGGACATGGTGGCACTGTGGACAAGCATCGTAGAGGAGAAAGAGTTCATAGGGGCGGAAGGTAGCAAAGCAGTAAGGGCTGACTACAGCTCTTTCTATTTCTTGTCTCTTACCCAGGCTACTCAGGGCGGGCAGCACTCACACTCACACTCACACTCACTCACACCCTTAATCCTAGTGCCTTGGAGCCTGGCATTGCACCATCAATCAGGCCCAGGGTCACACACACTCTGGATCCAGGCACCTCTGAGAAAGCCCCATCTGTGACCACAGGAGGCTCTGGGGAGACATCTAAACACAAGCTATAGCATTTTGCAAATTTGATAAAAACGTAAATTTATGGATCCATAAAACTCAGTGAATTCCAAGCAAATTAAATCCAAAGAAAGAGAGACAGGAGAGAGAGAGAGAGAGAGAGAGAGAGAGAGAGAGAGAGAGAGAGAGAGAGAGAGAAATTGGAATTGGGAAGGTCCAAGAGGGTTGAACTTGTTTGCAAGTTTTAATAGGATGGTGAGTGTAGGCTTCCTGAATGAGGACTACATCTCCAGCTCTTTTAAAATTTTTTATTTTGAGACAGTGTCTGATAATTTGCCAAGTTTCCCATGCTCGGCTTGAACATTTGATCCTCCTGCCTCAACCTCCCAGAGTACTGGGATTATAAGCGTGTATCACCATGCTCAAGCTAAGAAGAAAACATTTTATTCATATACAGTGGAGTACTACTCTGCTATAAAGAAGAATAAATTTGTGTCATTGATAGGAAAGTGGATGCACCTTGGGACCATAATGTTAAATGAAATAAGTCAGACATGCAAACTTAAATATTGTCTTTCTCTTACTATGGGAAATTCCAAGTATACCTAAAAACAAAAGTAAAAGGTAGATTTCTAGGAAACAGGGAGACTGGTCTTTTGCAAACATGAAGGGGACCAAGAGAGGGAAGGGCCATGGGGAAGTAAAAAGAATCAAGATGTGTGCTGTACAGGCACCAACTCCCCATGAAGAAGGTCATCATTATGCACTACAAACGTGTATTAAGAAAATAAAAATGATAAATAAATAAAGGAGATATTTAACAACACTTGAAGGAGAGTGGGTCATCAGATCTATAGGCAGAGAAGGTTCCAGGCTGAGGGAACAGCCCGTGCAAAGGAGCTGAGCCTCAAGGTGGGATGCAGAGGCTGAGTGGATTAAGCGGACTGGAGAGATGAGGTCAGACTGGGCCCAGGAGGACTTTCAGGCCACCGCAGACTTGGGCTTCACTCTCTTGGAATCAGGAAGCCTCTGGGGGATGGAAGTGCAGGAGCTTCCCCATGCGGCCTGCAGTTTAAAAGCCTCGCTCTGGCTGTGACTGAAGGGAAGCAGAAGCAGGAGGCCAGTTAGGAGGAAACTGCAACCATTCAGGTAAGGGAAGGTTGCATTCCCGGTTTGCAGTCAGGGACTTGAAACACAACAGGATTATCTGGTTTACAATCACACAGCTGCTAGGTGTCTGAGCTGGAATTTGAATCTAGAACCATCTGACTCCAAATTCAGCATCCAGTTGCCCAGAAATGAAAACTAAGCTCACAGTTACTGTGGGCTCACTTTGCTGGCGATGTCCTCACACCTAGGGAACCCTCACCCCTTGGCCCCTTTCCGTGTTCCATGCAGAGCCTGCTCGGTCTCCTTCCGACTCTCCTTCCCCCGCTGGCAGTCTGCAAAACTGAAGCAATCACAAAGCCAGGGTTGGAAGTGCCATTTGACACCATAGTGTTGGTGGTGAGTGTTTTTCTTACTCTTAAAACAGGCTGGGGTTGCAGGTGACAGCCATCAGAGTACGCGCTGGAGAAACAGAGGCGTGGCCAAATGGAAAGCCCTCCAGGCTCACAGGGCAAGGTGGACATGGAGGCCCCGTCTTCTCTTTCCTGGGCTCACTTAGGAGCTCATGCCTCCTGGCCTGGGCACAGCGGTTCATCTGAGGCTGCCCTGGGCCAGTGTCTTCGTTCTCAAAAGGGGCAAGCTGTGCCCCGTGGCGGGGCAAGCTCCATGACAACCCAACAAAGCCACAGTGAGTAACTGTTAGTTTCTTGCTCAAAATCCATCAGGAGAGGAACCCTGGCATTGACGTAGCTCCAGGAGATCCGTATCTGGTTGCGGTGCTCTTCCTACTGACAGTATCTTCTAAATAAGGGTCAGCCATCCGGCGGTCTGTCTGCTGCTGATTTCTTCCTGTGTGATGATAAACTGCATTTAAACTAAGATGTGGGGGAGTGCTGGGGATGAAGGCAGGGACAGGGTGGTTAGGGAGGGGTGTTACTCCACAGTTCAGCCAGAGAAACTGGCCTGAGCTTTGATTCTGACAAGTTTGTTCAATGACTGTTGGGGAGAAGATGTAATACCAAGGAGAGTCCTCATGTCCACAGCAGCACACCTTTCTACATTAATGGAACCTGGATGGCCAGGTACTGGGTGTTAGGGGAGTAGAAGAAGAGGCTTCTGTGGCTTTTTGTCTCTGAGGCTTGTACTCCTACTCTCTGTCTAGAATAGAGAATGGGTTGGAATCCAGGAGCTCAGAGTGCAGGGTCATCAAAGTAGTTCCATACAGTACTAGGCTGCAGAAGCCCTAGGTTCAAGTCTAGGGCCTAGCCATTCCTGGATTTAGAACTCAGGCAAGTCCCTACGTTTCCTTGAGCCTCAGTATACTTATCTACAAATGAGAATGATAAAGATCCTTTCTCAGAGTGCTGTAGGAGTTAACGGTGTATAAAAGATGCTGTGTCAGCCAGGGGACACTCTATAGAGGTGAGCTGCTGCTACTCCTGTTCCTGTTGAGGGCTTCCCCTTGATGTTAGGATTGGGTGCTCTGAACCAGGCATGGTGGCACAGGCCTGTAATCCCAGCACTCCAGGAGCTTGAGCCAGGAGGACTACAAGTTTGAACCCAGCCTGGGCAGTTTAGTGACTCTGTGAGACTCTCAAAATAAGAAAGTACCCAGGTATTGTGGTGTATAGCTGTAATCCCAATACTTGGGAGGCCGAGGCAGGAGGGTAGCTGCAAGTTTGAGCCCAGTCTGGGTTCTACAGTGAGTTCAAGACCAGTCTGGATTACACAGCAAGACTTTGTCTCAAAAAATCAAGATAGTACATTAAAAAGAAGCTACGAATGTACCTCAGCATGATGACTCTGGGTTCAATCCTTAGAGTGTGTGTGTGTGTGTGTGTGTGTATGTCTGTGTGTGTGTACGGGGGGGTTGATTGTGCACCCTGCACTCTCCCCATCTTGCTGACTTAGTGTCTGGCCTTCTTTTGATTATTCTACCTACTTTTGTATCATATTGAAAGTTACAGCCTAAGCCATGATGCCCTTAGTTGAGTCCTATGTGGCTAAAGCTGTACTAGCTACTGGGGAATAAAGAGGAATATATGATTTAGTCTGTGTTCCTTCATGGGGCTTAAAAATTCACACGTGGACACACTGACCTGATCGCAGCCAAGGTGCAATCACGAGCCATTCTACAGTGTGTTCATATTTGCTGAGGGCCTGATAGGTACTGGACTGTGCTGGGTATCCCCAGAGCATATCGTGTAACACTCCATAAAAATTCTGAGTCAAGCATGTCCACTTGTTACAGAGGAAAGTAACTCAAATGTAGAGGGGTGAGTTGCTGAGCCAAGACTGTAAGATAGTAATGAAAGCTACATCTGTTTAATCCTAAATCTTCTTCCTGTCTCAGCCAGAGTATAATTTGGTTTTTTAACCCATTTATTACAGAGAATTGGGAATCTCTGGTTCACATTCTAGGCAGCAGGGGCCCTGAAGATTATCAGTCTCCCTCAATGCTACTGGGCACTAGGGCAGGTAAGCTCAAGACCACAGTAAGATACAACTTCACACCCACCTGAATGGTTATGGTAAAAGAAAACCAAGAATAAAACAAGTATTGGTGATGGATGTGGCAAAGTCAGAGCAATCACGCACTACTGGTAAAATATGTACTATGGTGTAAGTAAGACCTGTGGAAAAGTTAAGCACAGAGTTACCACACAATCCAGTAGTTTGACTTCTGTACACACACCCCAAAGAATTCATAGATATTTGTATACTCAGGATCATAGCAACATTGTTCACAACAGTCAAAAGGCAGAAGTGGTCCAAACGTCTACCCAGTGGTTCAATGGATAAACAAGACAAGGCACGCCATATACATATAATTGAATGTTACTCAGTGTTGAAAAAGGAAGGTAATTCTGCAGCATGATGAGTCTTGAAGATATTATTCTAAGGGAAGCAATCCAGGAGTAAAAGAACAAATACAGGAGAATTCCACTTACGTGAAGTCATGTGAAGAATATGAACAGGAGTCATCAAAGTAAAGAAGTAAAACAGAGGGGAGGGGGAGTGGCAGTTATTATTAAGTGTGTACAGGTTACTGTTGGTGATGATGAAAAGTTCTGGAAACAGAGGGTAGTAATGGCTGCACAACTCTGTGAATGTACTTAATGCCATAGCGTTGTACCCTGAAAATGGCTTAAATAGTAAATTTAACATTAGATATATTTTGCTACAATAAAAAGCAAAACAAAGCTTGAAGGGGACTTCAGTGGAAAAAAAAGGAATGGTGTGCTGCCAAAAGTTTCCTTTCAGTTTCCTTTTCAGGAGCATTAGAATGTTTGTTTTAGAAATCATTAATAGCTCATCAAAGAAGCAGGGCAGCCAAGCTACTCAAGAGAGGTCAAACAACAGAAGGAGTTCCACAATGTTCCTGTAAATTGTTAGGCAATGAGGATTTGATTCATAAAAACTTGAGTCATACGCAATTTTGTTCAGAGCCCACCTTGTGCTTCATGTAAATAAACCTGTGTCCATGTTCCAAGGTACTATAAAACACAATGGAATCTCACCATGGGTCCTTCAAGTCATCCAGCGATGCACGTTTATGCCACGTTTCTCAGGATTTTAAAAGGCAGTGTTCTGCGCTGATGCTCACCCACCCACCCAGTATAGATAATTGTAAAACAAACTCCATATTCAACCGACACCCTTTCTAATTACATCCCACCTTCATTCAGCTATTAAAGTGATAGATGGTAGCAATTACATTGAACCCCACTGAAAGCTCTCTATCTGTGACACGCAGTGACAAGAACATGAGTTATTTACCCAGGAGCTTGGGAAGAGAGGCAGCCAGAAGGCAGCAGCTAAGGAAAGAGAAGCCTCTGGAGACCACCAGTAGCACCCACATCCCTGGAGCACAGCAGGAGACAGTGCTACAGAGGCGTCAGTTTTCTCACTTTTCTCCTCGCCTCTCCAGGTACCTAGATTTGGAAAAGACATATTATGAAGACTTATAAAGTTGCTTACAGATTTTCACAAACTCAGGAGAGAACCTCCAAGACACTGCATTACACTCAGCCATTTTATTTGAGGACTACTTAGAGAAAACAAAGAGTTTGAACCCAGGGAAAGAAGAAGGTGAGGCAGTAGAGAGTGACTGCCTTTAGACATTCTGAGACAAATCAGACTTGGTTCATCTGTACAGCCTGGGGTGCATGAGTCAATTAGAGGAGACAGCAGAGAACCTACTCCAATTCACTAGGAGTTTACTGGTTTGCATAACTGGTGATCCAGAGTTAGGTGGTTGATTCATGGGCTTGGTGATATGCTCTGTATCTCAGGTTCTTTCCATTCCTCCACTCTGCTAGCTATGGGGTCCACTTTCTCCTAAACTGGTTATTCTGGAATGTCTATGATGGTGCCTATAGTAAGAAGAGGCCATCACATTCTCGTATTCATGTCCAGTAGGAAAGCAAGGGCTATATGTCCGTAAGTTTCATAAGAATAAGGTCTTAGAAGCTTTGTAAATAAGGAGGGGATGAAAGATTGAAGGGGGGAATGAGGGGGAAAAAGAGGAATCAAGATAGATCATGTCCTTATCATGAATGTGATCATTATTCAAATTTAAATTATGCCAGTAAACTTAATTTTAAAGAAAAAGGAAGAAGAATAAGGTCTTAGAAGCCCACAGCAAGTATCTCTCCGATCACATCCTCAATGGCTGGCATTGGTCACATGCCCATTCTGAACTGATCTGAAGTGGTCACTATAGTAGAAGCATGAGATTACTCTGGTTTTAAAATTGCTCCTGACATACCCTCGAGCACCATGCAGGTCAGCTTCTCCTGAGATGTCATGGGGGAACAGTGGCTGCGGCAACCTGAGCTACATTGAGCTCTGCTGGGAAGGATGAAGTTGGATTGGTAGTTGATAAGACCATTAATAATGTTAATAATGTTCATGATAGGGAAAAGCAAGGACCAACCAATAGAAACAGATTTGACTCATAGTACAGAAAATGTCTAACACTGAAGTGCAGAAATACTGTCCAAGACAGGCATGGGGGCACATGCCTATCATCCCAGCACTCGGTAGGCAGGAGGATCACTGTGAGTTCAAGGCCAGCCTGGGCTACATAAATAAGTTCAAGGCCATCCTGAACTACATAGCAAGACCCTGTTCTGAAAAAAAAAATACTGTGCATTTCACAGCTGCCCCTTTGGATACCAAAGGTAGACACAGCTAATGAATCGTTTGATATCACTGAGCCTGGACAGCTTCAGGCTCTTCCTCATCTTAGTCTTCCAAGCAATAAGTAATAATAAGTTAGAGATAGGTCTTGAGAATTCCATTCCTTCTGCTGCTCTAACAATTATGACTGTTCAGAGATAGAGTGAGTAGGGTTAGAAGACGGTGGCTGTCATCAGTGACAGTGTCTACGTACCATGTGCAGAAAGGCTGTCATAGGGGTTTGTGAGAGAGGAAGGTGGAAATCTGATTGTCTCTAGGATTCTGTGAATATTGGTCGTTTAGGAAGAAAGCCATGATATTAGAATCAGCCTTGTATTAGCAACAAACAAAGGGCCTTAGAGCCTTGCTTTCTCTCCGTGTCCTGAAACCACAGATTCTTTACCCCGGATACCTGCTGTTCTCCAGAGTGGCACTTCTATTGACAAAATATCAGTTCTTCTGCCTATGTCTTAACATGTCCAAATGCTTTCCTTTTTAATTTTCAAATGCTGATGCTCATTACAGAAGGGCCATAGTCCTTTTACTGATGCATGAACCTGAGAGGTCACCTGCCTTACCCAAGACCACAGAGTTAAGCTGATAAAAGGGCCAACGTGGAAATTTGGGTTTCCTCTGCTCTAGTTCAGAACTCTGTTCTGAAATCACAGGTGCAGGACTGAGGGATCCTTACTGGGCATGACAAGACAGGGAAGCGTCAGAGAAGTCCCCATATCTGAACCATGCTCCTCTTGGGCAATATGACTCCTGAAGGGCGCTTGAGTACTAGAGCCTCTGACTGTGAGTGGGTCTTATCTCCTGCCTGGGTTTCACCTCCTCCATCTGCTTTGTTGCCAGTTCTCTGGCAGGAGATGCCAGCGCAGCTAAGATGACACAGTGCCAGTATGAGAGGTAGAGGCAAATCCTCCAGCTTTTCCCTCCAGAACAGATGCCCTGTTCTCCTGAGCAGAGTGGGAGCCCCTGTGGCTGCTTCTCTCCATTAGTTCCTGGAGCTGGCTCCTCCTTGCTAGACGGGGATGGCGGGCAGGGAGGTGACCTAGGATGAGGGCCCCATCTCTGAGTGTGCTTTTATCTCCCTGCTCAAGACACATGGCTTCAGTTACCCTACTCTGACTCTTCTCTAAGCCATTTTCAGCAATTGTGATGATGTACAAAAGACCAGCAAAGTGTGAAAAGACAATCTGGAAGGGGTTCTTATTCTCAGTGGCTCACGATAGCGTATTTAGCACATTGAGCACCCTCTCGGTGCCAGCCCCAATGGAAGGCACTCCAAGCACATTATCTGGATGGTTCTTGTTGGCAACACTGTGAAGCAGCGCTGAAGGGTGCTGGGAGGAATTTGGCAGGACTTGTCTTTGTTATTCACAAAGCATAGCTCAGCCTAATCTTAGTAGATACTCAAAATATAGGAGACAGACTGAATGAATTTAGATTAAGCCCATTTTTGTAGATGAAGGAACCAAGGTTTGTGATCTTTAGTAGATAGACCAAGATAGGTTGGGGTTATGGCAGAGCTGAGACTAGAACTCAGGTCTTTGGCATCCCATCTGGATTTGGGGGTCAGACTATATCACCTCCAATACCTCTCTGTGCTAAAGTTCCAGATCAGCCAGTGCTGCCCTGTAAGATTGTGTGTGAAGATAGAAGCAGTCTCTATCGGCAGCGTCCAGTATAGTAGTCACTGGACAAGTATTGCTGTTGAGCGCTTACAAAGTGGCTAGTGTGACTGAGAGCTGAATTTTTACCATCTTGCACAGCACAGCTCTAGCATGTTCCCTCCCCCAAATCCCAGCACCACAATCTCTGTCAAACATTGATGCAGTGGAATTTGCAGTCAGCAATGAACTTGGGGACACTCTGTCTGTTGGCAAAGCATATCAGACACGCCAACCACACGATTCATTCTTCAGCAGCTGTGCTTTCTTCAGAAGGGGGATGGAAACAAAATTGAATGAATCGAAGCAGAAAGACTATTGATTTTTAATCCTTTTTTATCTTCTAAGAATTTCAAGGTGTATTTCTCATGTCAGTCCATTCTTCCCCTGGGACTGGGGAGAGACTGAGCCGTAAGGCCTGGATAGCATGGAGTGATGTGAATTAAATGCACTTTAAAGAAAAGCTTTATAGAGAAGATCATATTTTCTCAGTGAAATGTTTGGATCTTTAATAACTATTATTTTCCTTTGGGTTCTTTCCAAGGGGATTTTTTTTAAAGAAGTAGATTAAATCATTAATCCGTTCACCAGTGATTTCATTGCTAGGCTCTCATTCTCCCCAGTTTTCTCACCACCTGATACAACTATGGGGCCCTGGAGCTAGAAGAGAGCTCTGGGCAATCTCCAGTCTATAAAATTGCTGAGCATGAAACAATTACTGCATATCCAAGCTCGAACCAACCACCGATGAGTCCAACTCTGTTCTTTAACCTCAGATTTACAATCCCACACCCAGCTCACACATAGCACCATATTTCCCAGGAAGAGATTTACATGTCATTCAACAATCACTCTTCTACAATTTAATACCAACTATTCCTGATCCTCCCACCCCTCCCATTCCCACTTGGTCAAGGGAGGTAGCTGAGCAAGTTCAATGCTTGTCTTCCTTCTACATTTTCAGAATTCAGCTATCTATTTTTTTTACCCCTTCCCGTGATACAAAGCACAGAAAATTAAATTATGTTTCTGTATATCAATAGAGATATTTTGGCATTAAACACAAAGATGTTTACTACAACAACAGACCTTACAGTAAATAGTAAAAACAGCTTGCATGGCTACCCGTAACAGAAATGTTAAAAACAAAACCATTCTACTCTGTAGATTAATATACAGCCACAAGAAGTATGGCCTTGAAATGGGAGCATTTGGCTCCCAAATGGAAGTAGCTACAGAGTAGAGTCTATCTCCCTGAGGTTTCTTGGACAAAATAATGGCGAAGTACATTAATCAAACCTCGCATTAATTTTCGAAGTAAAGTGTCTGGTACTTGCCAGCTCCCTCTGGCACTAGGACTGATAGTAATGGGGTAGGCTGAAGCCATGATGCACTTGAAGACAAAACCACTCACTGGAAACCTGGCTGGGTCACTGAGCTTTCAGCTCCCTCATCTGTGGAATGGGAAGTTACTGTCCCATTTCAGGACTCTGTGTTACACACAAGACGTAGCTGGCTGCATTCTCCCTGTTGTGTCTCCGCAGAGCTATTTGGTTGATGGAGCAGCAACATTCGAGCATGTCTTGCAAGTACAAAGAGTGAGGGCAGCTTGCCCCTATCTTCCCGGCAGGTGGGAGGGTGGAGCTCTGCTGCCTGGGCTTGCTAGCCCACCAGGCTGGTCCTAAACAGACATCAAGTAATACTTTGTCCACATGGTGGCAGCAGTGAAGAATCAGGGGGCTGACATGGGCTGGAGTCCCGCTGTATTTGTAAGCTTCTGCCGAACCAGAATACACTATTAGATCTACGACGGCAGTAGCCATAAGGGCTCCCCACTCTTTAGCAACCATTCAGGTGATCATTTTCCAGCTCTGGTCAGCAAACAAGACAATTAGTATTTCCATAGGACATGATTATCACCCAGTGCTCTAGGATGGTTTGGTTTAGTTGGGTGCATAGTAGCAATCACTGTGGAATGATGTCAGCTCTGTATTTATACACTCAGCCTGGAATTTGTTTTCAAGGATTACGTATGTTGGGATCCAGATCTGTATTTGTGTGTCTGACTTTGCTCTCTGAGTGCCCAACTCAGAATCATATAAAATGCCTAAGAAGAGGGTCTTTCAAAATTTTTGAGCAGCAAAATGCTTTTCTCTCAAATGAAATCTTATCTGGAGCTCAATACATATTGAATAGATAAATAGTACCTTCATGTTATATATTTTTAGAAAATAATTTCTAACAGAAATTTTTACAAGGGTAATTAGTCACAATAATGATGTTGTTTTAATCTTTAAAAAATCCTGAAGTTAGGAAGGATGTGTGTGGGAGGGAGAGAGGGATATTGGGTAGTTGGCACCAAAACATCGTCTGATGGGAGGCATGAGTTCTAGTGTTTCCCATGCAGTGGGGGACTGCAGTTCACAAAAACCTGTATATTTTATGAAGAACTAAAAAGAGGAGCTTGAAGGCTCCAAACACAAAGTAAAGATAAGCAGATGGAAATGCTAATTACCTTGATTTGATCAGTATATCAATATACCTCCACTAAAATATCACAGTCCATATATATGTATGTTATTCATAGTACAGTAATAAAAAATTATTCAGTCAGTGATCATGGATGACAGTTGTATTTTATAGCAGCCTCAGCATTTGATATATCTCCATTTTATTTTGGTTGGGTTGTATCAACAATGACAATAATTTTTCAGCACTGAGAGTTTCAAACATTTTCATTCATTGAAGCCTCAGAATTTTATGAGGTTTTTATTTCCAGGGAAGGAAATGGAGGTCCAGAAACACAGATAAGTGGCCCAAGGTCACACAGAAAGCTAGGAAGTAGCTGACCTGGGGTTCAAACCTTGGCAATCTAGCTCCAAGTCTATGATCTAAATAACTGCATACACAAGTACAATAGTTATAAATGATTATTTTTGGATTGCCCACCCAACAAGCTAAGGTTATTCTTTGATTAAATTTTTAAAAGCCATTGATTACATTTTTAAAAGACAAATTTTATTTATTTTGGGGGGGTACTGGGGATTGAACTCAGGACCTTGTGCTTGCTAGGCAGGCACTTATTCCACTGAGCTGTATCCCCAGCCCAAAAGACAAATTTTAAAAAGCCCAAAGAAAAAACAAAAAATCCTAACTCTGAAAGTCGCACCCCTTAGGGTTCAGGGAGCCAATTGAAAATCATGACCTAGAGCACCAGGGGTATCTTGAAGAGTCCATCAGACTGTCAAATTCATGTACAGAGAACCCTTGAGAACAGGGGGGACAAAAGATATTGAAAATATCTTTTCAAATGGCTGGCATTTTACCAAATGGAAATCTCTAGTCTCTGGCACTACCAATATTCTCCATTACAAATCTTCCAGCTGGTAAACAGAACGATGCCGCTGACATTTAATTGAAATGTCAACACATTTAGAAAGAGCCCTGATGAAACTGCCAAGTTAAAGTTATCACTGATGATTTAAGCTAAATGGAAACAGAAAACCACCGTTACCTCCCACCTCCCCTACACACATGTCCACACACAGGGAAAAGGCAGAGAACAACAGCTGTCCAAGAAAAATATAAGAGTTTTTAAGTGGAGTTTTATTCTAGCAGTGAAAAACTATGGGACAATTAGGAAACACTTGTGAAAGTAATCAGGTGTAACACGGGCCAATGTCCATGGAAATCAATTCTACAAGCATATATTGATTAAATTGCTTTTGGATGGTAATATGGCCTATCGTTTTTTTGCATAGCTTACAGTGTATAGAGGCCGTGGTAAAAAGAACACCAAATAATTCTTTATCACTCCCTGTACCCCTACCTTTTGCCACTGTAATTTTATAACCATCCCACGCTGAAATAAGGCTTAATCATTTGCTTTGTTTTGACCCATGGGACATTAGAGATTCGCACAAGCAGAGGTCAGCAAAGCACATGGATATTTCCATTCATCCTTGTCCTATGGTTTTACCATTAGAAGAATGTGCCTGGAGAACAGACCAAGGCCATCCCAGGTCAGCAACAGAGAGCCGCTCTCGGGCACATAGGCAGAGCCCTTCAGAT
The DNA here is from genome assembly GCA_004027595.1 of Dinomys branickii. NCBI lineage: Eukaryota > Metazoa > Chordata > Mammalia > Rodentia > Dinomyidae > Dinomys > Dinomys branickii. The sequence goes on along the minus strand of PVLD010021035.1, from coordinate 16,391 downwards.
GGCTCACAGCTGAGATGCCACACAAGCATAAGAGCTAGAACCAGTCAAGTTCATGTGGGCTAGACCCTGATGGATGTGCTAATTCAATATGTACTGTCCTCTGCAACTGTGTTTTGTGGGATTTATAGTGTGGCAACAGATATCTGACTAAGAGACCTGTTTCGTACGACCTTTTTTATCCTTTGTTGGCAAGGCCTGTGGGACTAGGATATTTCCTCATTTTATAGAGAAGCCATACAGGTTCTTATGGTTCGTACAGGTTAAGTGGACAACCTTTATTTCCACCGCTGCCTCTTGTGATGTCTGTTCTCTGCTCATGCCCAAGTTGTACAACCTCTCTGAAATACTTAGCAAACAGTATTAACCTGGAGGCCCAGTCCATTTTTTTCTTTTAGATCAAAGAGGCATCTTTTATAGGTTGAAAGCACAGAAGAATGGAAGGCTCAGATGTCCCTGGGCCCTAAAGGCAGGAGCTTCACAGCATTTGGCTTTGCAGGCCCCCTCTTGCTCTCTCACCCTGGAATACCTCCCTCCTCCCCTGGGTTCCTCTCTGCTTTGAATAGATAGGCGATGGGGGCCATGTCAGATGCGGGTTTCTCTTGTCATCTGTCTGTGGCTGATCGTATTCACAGGCATTCTTCAAATGCTTCATGAAATCCCTGCTGTGTAGGAAAACCACTGGAAAGTTATATGAAATGATCAAAAATAGGTTTTTTTTATCTTGGAATGACTCACCTGAAATAATCTCTCCTAGCTCCCAATACCCCCCCCCCCCCACTGAAGCCCAAACTCAGGATCCTTTACAATCTGGAACAACTTCAATTTCAGAGTTCCCTCCTGCCTCCCATTTTATCTGTTTTAGGATCCAAACTATCCCCCTCTTTCTAGAGTATTTTGAATATTCCCTCTTACTCATGCTCCTCCATCTGTTCAGAATTCTTTCTCTCTGCCTAGAGAGTCCCCTCTTTAGTCTGAGACCATGTTCCCTTCCTTCACACACTTTAAAGACCCGCTCACTCCACGTACTCGCTTCTGCACTTGTTTCCTCTGCCTGAGCCGTGAGCATGAAGGTCCCTGATGCCCAAACTCCCTGGCAACCTGGGTCATGGAGCACCCTAAGAAATCAGAAATAGTGGGAAAATAGATGTTCTACACTGGTTGCACCTGAGTGAAGTGGGAATCATGACGGGTCTCAGGGAAGTGTGCGTTAGGAGTTCAGAAAAAGAAACAGGTAGGATTAAGTAGAGCCACTCACTTTATTTTTTTTCCTTTTTTCTTTTTTGGTACTGGGAATAGAACTCATGACCTAATGCTTGCCAGGAAGGCGCTTGTGCTGCTGAGCCATGTTCCCAGCCTGACCCACTCCCTTTAAAAGGGTCTTAAATACCTGCTGTCTGGCATCCTTCACAGGTGCTCCATTTAGGAAAAACTCCAATCTCTTCCAGGTATCATCACATTGACTGTAAGTCCCTCTTTTAAAGAATCCTACCTACCCTTCTCGCTGTGAGTTCAGCAGAGGCAGGTGCCCTGATTTGCTCCTCTGTGTATTTTCACATCTCCCTGCCAGCCTCCCTCCCTCTCCAAGTGCTTGTAACACAGCCCTTATTAGAAGCTCAATGACTGCTTGCAGAATAAATGGATCCTGAAACAAGCTGTTGAGCATTAGGCTCCCAGAGGCTCCTCTGAGAAGTAAAGGCACCGCCTCAGAGTCCTCAGTTAGGAGTCTTCAGTTCGGCTTTAGATCCTAGGAATGTCACTGAATCTCACTGGTCCTGAGTATCCCAATTTCATAGAGTGGAGATAGGATATGGTCCCATCCTAATATTATTATTATTTTTAATAATAATAAATGCCATCCTTATTATTTTTTTAAAGAGTTTATTTTTCCAGAATTTATGGCACACAGGGGAGAGTGACACAAATGACTGTCTTCTCAGAAGAAATGTGTATTTTGAAAAGCTTGGCCCATTGGATTTTGAGGAACTAGCCCATCTCCAGTAAGGGGATCTCTTGTGTGGCTTTGAGAAGAGAACTGCTTTGCAGCAGAGGAGGATATGAGAGAACTCAGAGGAGACACAGTGAAAATAAGTAGTGATGCTGACTCCCCGAGGAAGGATGAAGTCGGAAAGCAGGAAGATGTCAGGGCAGAAGTACAGTGGACTCTTGACCTACAAACCCAATTCAGTCACAAGGCCTGGTTGTAACTCAAGTTGGTTATAAGCCAAGACTAGTTTTTCCATCAGAAGTAATGGAAATACTCATAGTGCATTCCAAACATCCCAAAGCACCCTGTGACTAATATTTCATAGTAAAAAGTTGTATGATATGCACAACTTATCAGAAACACCAACAGTTTTCCTGGTGCACTTACAGAAAAGTTATGAAGTGCGCCTAGTTTGCCAGAAACACCAATTTCATACAATATTCACCATTCAAGTTGACATCTTTGGCTTGCAGGGAGGGTGGCTGAAGTGGAAGTTGGATACTGTTGGGAAGGAGAGTCCCCTTCCCTAAGAACATCAGGAATGTGGCTCTTTCCTATCCTTTTTCTCCTTGGGAGAGTCTGTAGCCCACTAGGACCTGCTTCTGGCTTACTAGGTCTCTACCTTTTCAGAACTAAAAACTGGCCTAATGCTGTCTGTTTCTGTAATTCCTTTAACACTGTTCGGTAGTAGGATATAACATTGTCATTAAGCCAGTGAATGCAACAATCATTTCTTTCTCTCTCTGGGTGGATCTTCTCTATCGTTTGTAGCTCTGCCCATGTTTTCAGAATTTTCTTTATTTCAGAAGAACTTTGCTGCAATGATTGTTACTGTTCCCCCTCCTCTTCAGGAAGCTCCTCAGCTGCCATTCTTTGTTGCTCAGCCACAATTTGCTGAAGTTCTTCTGTAGACAGTTCCTCTGAGGTTTCCTCCATCAGTTCAGCAACATCACCATTGTCTACTTGCAAACCTATGGACATTGCTATAGTGATAATGTCATCAACTATGGGGTCAATTGAAGGCTCAGGATCCTCCACACAGCCTTCAAAGTCTCTCCTCTGTATAATTTTAGGTCACATTTCTTTTCAGGCAGATTTCAATATCCTCAGAGAAACACTGGCCCAGATTTCTCAACCCCAACAGGGAAGGATGTAGTAATGTTCTTTCCAGAACTCTTTAAGGGTTAAATCTGTATCTAAGACCTTTTGGAAGAACTTCAGGAACAGTTCCTTGGTGTATAGCTTCTTAAAGTTAACTGTAACCTGCTAGTCCATAGGCTACAGTACAGGAGTTGTATTAGGTGAGAGGAACTCGACTGAGAGCCATGGGAATTTTCCAGCCAATTTTTCTTCCAAATCTCATGGGTGAGCAGGAGCATTTTCCATGATGAAGGTAGCCATGAGTGGTAAGCCTTTGTCCCCTAGGTACTTCTTAACAGTAGAATTAAAAACCTCCCTGATCAACTCAAGAAAAAGTAATGTGTAAAGCACTGACTGAAATCACATCCACAGACACACACATCTGGGCTCAGACTGGCACTTATATATTCTTATTTACACTTTCTGGTATCACAAGAATGTTTACAATTGCACAAGTGGCCGGCTAGTATTTGGGTCATAACTCAGTAATTTAGTTGTAAGTTAAACCTTAATTTTGGTCATAACCCAAGTTGTTCATATATGGAACTGTTGTAACTTGAGGGTCCGTGGTAAAGGGAAGTCATGGCTGCATCTCTTTGTTGTTCATAGAGGCCAAGGATAACAGTAGGAAAATATGTCATTATGAGTGTTTTAGTGAGCCTGTCTTTTCTCTATTTGGGGCTCTATGTTCCAGATTCATGTGTGATACAGGATGGATGTGAAAGCATCCTTAGTACAATGGTGGGCAGGCATTGTGAGACATCACATAGGTGCTTTCCTTCTACCCACGCCCTTTGGGAAGACAGAATCCAGAGTGGAAGGATGAGTGGTAGGTGCAGAACAGGGGCTGAGCAGGCCTGTTACTCTGTTTGCAGGAGAAAAGCTATCCAAAGGAAAGTCCCAGAGAGGGTCTTCCAGTAGGACTTGGAAGAGATGCCCTGTCTCCTGGGCTCCAACGTTAATGTAGCCAAAGTTATCATCATGTCTTTCCTGGGAGGCTGCCAAAGTTACCAATGGGCATCTATTGGCCACTCACTCCCATTTGTATAGATATATTTAAAGTAGAATTATATACAGATTTATGTGTACCTAAATACATATAGTGTTCTTTCTAGTTATTTTACTGAAAGTTATAGTACATATCTTTCTGTATCTTTCTTTTCTCACCCAGTAAAATCCAAGGCATTCCCTCTAATTTGTCTGGTAAATCTTTATCCTTTTATGCTTACATAATATTCCATAGTTTAAATGTGCAACAATCTATTCAGTTTTGGACCAGTCTATCAATAACCCATTTGGCAACAATATGCATGCATATTTCTGTCTGTATCTTTAGAAACTCCTATTTTAATTTTACAGAATCAGTGCCCAGAATTAGGATTGCTAGGTTATCAGATATATGTACTTTGAATATTAATAGGTGTTGGTTGTTGGCTTCCAAAACACTGTAACTATATCACTATCCCAACCAGTGGTGTATAAGAACATTCTTTATCTCTCACATCCCTGCCAGAGGTAGATACGATAGTTCTTTTTGGTTTTTGACAGTCTAGTGAGTACAAAAAGATCTCTCATTGTCATTTTAATTTGGATTTCTATGACTGTCAGGAAACTGAACGTATTTTGTGCCATTTGCATATGCCCTTTATGAATTGTATTTTGATATACTTTGCTCTTTTGTGATTTAGTCTTTTGTCAGCTTGTGATTTTGCTGCACAGAAATCAACCCTTTAACCACCATTTGAAACATTTTTCTAAATCTGTTGTCTATGTTGCATCTTCTTTTGCCAAAATGCATGAAATGATGTTTATTGAGATGTGATTCACATATTATAAAACTTAACTTTTAAAATGTACAATTAATTAGTTTTTAGAATATTTTTGAGGTTTTATGACCATAGCACTAACTCCAAAATGTATTGATCGCCCTGAAGAAACCTCATATCCATTAGTACTTGTTCCCCGTTTCTCTTTTCCTTCATCCTATGAAAATCACAACTCTGCTTTCTGTCTTTATGAATTTGCCAGTTTTGGACATTTCACAGAAATGAATTTCACAACACCGTATGTGAACTTTTGTACCTGCTTTGTTTAGTTAGAATATTTTAAAATTTATCTGTGTTGCAACATATATCATAAATCCACTCTTATTTATGGCTGAGAAATATTTCATTGTATGGCTACTATATTTTGCTTATTCATTGTCAGTCTATGGACATTTGGGGGCTTCCCATCTTTGGACCTATTGTAAACAGTGCTTCCATGAACAGGTTTGGTGCAAATATGTATTTTCAGTTCTCTTGGGATACATCTTTGGGTGAATTTACTGGGTCATTTGTAACTCTATATTTAACTTCTGAGAAACTTCCAAACTAACCTTTCCAAAGCAGGTACCTCATTTTACAGCCCCACCAGCAATGCATGAGGGTTCTAACTTTTCCATGATTGTCACTGTATTCCTTAAATTACAATTTCTATCTATTTTTTATGAGTGCTGCATTAGTGATTATGAAGTGTTGTCTCATGGTATGGTTTTGATTTGCATTTCCCTAAAATATAATAGTGCTGAGTATAATTACTGGTCATTTGTGTGTCTGTTCAAACCTTTTGCCCATTTGAATTTTTTATTTTAATTTAAATAATTAATTTATTTTGATTCTGGGACTTGAACGCAAGGCTTCACACATACCAAGCACGTGCTGTACCCCTACGCTACTTCCCCAGCCACTGCCCATTTTAATATGGTATTGGCTTTTTACTGATAGATTGTAATAGTTCTTTATGTATTATGAATACTGGACATAGGTTAATGTATAATTCCAAATATTTCCTGAAAAGTTCTATGTGTTGTCTCTTACTTTATTGATAATATCTTTTGAAGAACTAAAGCTTATAGTTTTACTGAAGTCTAATATATCTATGTTTTCTTTGGTTGGTTGTGTTTTTGGTGTCATAGGTAGATACACTATTACTTAATTCAGTGTATAAAGATTTGTGCCCATATCACCTTAGGTATCTCAGATATGTTAGGTATCATATTTAGGTATTTGTTCCACTATGATATAATTTTTGTGTTTATGGTGTTAGGGCTAAAACTTCATTGTTTGGCCATGGATATCCACTTGTTTCACCCTTTTGACAATCAACTGACCAAAAACATAAGTGCTTATATCTGGACTCTCTCTTCTGCCCATTGAACAGAAGTGGCAAAAGCAGCATACTTAGCTTATTGCTTTTCTCCTGGGGGAGATTTCAGGCTTCCACCATCTACTGTGATACTAGATTCTTTATAGATTCCACTTACTAGATTGAGGAAGCTTCCTTATTATCAATCTGCTATTTTTTTTTTATCATGAAAGGCTGTGGGGTTTTCAAGTGATTTTTCTGCATCTCTGGAGATAATCAAGTGGCTTTTGTCCCTTTATTAAGTATAGATTACATTGCTACAGTTTTGTATGGTAAGCTAGCCTTGCATTCTTTTGACAAATATGAGTTGGTCCTGCTCTATCATTCTTTGTCTTGCAGTGCTGGATTTAGTTTGCTAGTGTTATTTTACAATTAAAAATTTTCGTACATGCCTATAATCACATGATCATATCCATCCCCCATTACCTTCCTTTACAGACTCCTCCTTCCCCTTCATTCCTTTCCCTAGTCTAATAATAGTATCTCTCCTTTCCATGTCATCTTTGTTTTTATTTTTTTGTTTGCTCATTTTAGTATTTCACATATTAGGGAAAATATGCAGTATTTGTTTTTCTGACTCTGGCTTATTTTGCTTAACATGATGTACTTCAATTCTATCCATTTTCTTGCAAATCATAATTTTGCCCTTTATGGCTGAATGATACTCCATTATGCAGACATACCTCATTTTCCTTATCAGTTCATCCATTGGTGGGCACCTGGGGTGGATCTACAGCTTGGCTATTATGAACTGTGCAGCAATAAGCATAGATATGCAGGTATCTCTATGGTCTGCTGACGTTCATGTCTTCGGATATATAAAAGGAGAGATACAGATGGGTCACATCATAGGGTTTCTTTTGCTAGATTTTGGGGAGACTTTTTTGTCTATTTTCATAAGGGATATTGGCTGATAGTTTCTAATATGTTTTATTTCATTTTATATTTTGCATTCACGAGTTCATGCCCCACCCTGGCTCCCAGTTGTCATGTCTGGAGATGTCAGATGGTCCTAGTTATAACCAGCTTCCCTAGTGGTGACTTCTCTCCCCTTTGGTCTAATCCATGTCAAAAACGAGTCACAGTTGATTCCAGCAGCAGTCCTACAGGACGGAAAGTAGAAGCATGCAAGTGATATGCATCAGGTATAGTCAGGTGTTAGAAAGACTGGGAAGGAGATCATTGTGAGTGTGGGGGATTCTTACCCCTTTCTTACAGCAAGATCACTATGAGTTTGTGGCTAGTTACCAAGTTCTTTGATAAAAGGAGTTTAAGCTATTCTTGAGAAAACAGGCTTTGTTTTAAGATTCATGAGAGTTGCCTTTGTGCTAAGTGTCTTATCTTCTGGAAATCCCTGGTCAGGGAATCACCAGGAAGCTGGCATCACACTGAACTGTGACATGTGGTCCTGTGTGACTTTAGTGGGCCTGGGACTATCACTACTCTGAAGGCCTTTGCATTTCTCTTATAGTGCACTGTTGGTGAGTATAATATAGGTCTCATAGAATGATTTGCTAAGTGTTCCCTGTTCTATTTCTGAGAAATGTTTGTGAGGGATTCTTTAAAAGATTTTGAGAATTGACCAGTGAAATAATTTGATCTTGGATTTTTCTTCATGGGATTTTTTTTTAGATAGAAAAAAGCAGGAAATAGCAATAAAACAGAGTTTCAAAACAGGTAGTAGGACAGTACCAATAATCAACACATTGTGTATTGTTATCTTTGAAGTAGTTGTTCAGAATGCAATATATAGGCATAAAACATTGTCCAGAAAATTATTAGCACAAAACTTTCCCCTCAGGGAACCAAGAGAAGTGAACTGTATAATTATCTAAACTGTCTTGTGTATGTATGTATTTTTCCTCTACTCTTCCTTCCTTTCCCTCTTCTCTCATCACAGTTTTTCTTGTCTTTTGATCAATTCCTTCCCTACTCACAATATCTTTTGTACATTGTGTATCTTGTTAGTTTTTCAGATTCTCACACTAGTAAGAATACAATGTTTACACATGTGGGTATGATTTATTTCACTTATGAGTGTGGTCTTGAGTTGCATTTATTCACATATAAAAGTTTGATGTTTATCTTTCTTTATAGCTGAGTAGTATTCCATTATATAAAAAAATCACATCTTTTTCATCCATTCCTGAGTGATGGACACTTGAGTTGTTTGCAAGATTTAGCTGTTAAAAATTATGCTGATGTAAACATGGGTGCACATATATCATTGTGATATGATGTTTTTAATTCTTCTGGGAAAATACCCAGAGGAGAATAGCTGGATCAAATAGGACCTCTAATCCTAGTTTTTAAATAAATCTCTACAATGGTTTCCACAGTGGTTGTACCAGTATGCACGCCCACCAATAGTGGAGGAGGGTTCCTTTTTCCTGACAGCCCAGCCAACATTTGTTATTGGTTGTTTTCTTGTTGATACCCTTTTTTTTTTCTGGAATGAGATGAAATCTCAGTATTGTTTTAATTTGCATTTCTCTGATGATGAATGATAATGAACATTTTCTCATATAGTTATTTTCTGCTTGTATTTCTTCATCTGAGAAGTGAATATTCATCTCAGATGCCTATTTTTGGATTGGATCTTTGAATTGGGGGAGACTGATTTTTATCAGTTCTTCATATGTTCCAGATATAAGTCCTTTGTCTGTGGGACAGTTGGCTAGAAATTTTTTCCCAATCTGTGGGTTTTCTTTTCACTTTGTTGATGGTTTCTTTTGAAATGAAAAAAGTTTTAATAAGGTAAGATCCCATTTGTTGATTCTTCATTGTATTTCTCATGTGGTCTGGATTTTGCTCTGTGCCTGTACCTATGTCTTTAAGATTTCTACCTGCTTTCTCTTCCAGGAGTTTTAGTATTTCTGTTTTAATATTTAGATCTTTGATCCATTTTGCCTTTGGTTTAGTGGATGAGATGATGATAGACAACTGTCTAGATTTAGTCCTTGACATGTGGAAAGCCAGTTTTTCCAGCACCATTTATTAAAGAGGCTGTCTTTCTTCCAGTGAACATGTTTGGTCCCTTTGTCAAAGATAAGTTGGTTTGGTGTGTTTGTAGTCACATCTTCATCTTCTATTCTGTTCCACTGTTCCTCAGGTCTATTTTTTTTGTTTTGTTTTGTTTTGTTTTGTTTTTTGCTACTGCCATACTGATTTTATCATAGTAGCTTTATAGTATAATTTCAGGTCAGGGACTGTGATGCCCTTTGCCTTGCCTTTGTTACCCAGGATTTGCTTTGTTATTCTAAGTCTCTTCTGGTTCCAAATGAATTTTAAGAATGTTTTCTCTAGTTCTGTTAGGTACACTAGTGGTATTTTGATTGGGATTGTATTAAATCTGTATAATAGTTTGGGGAGTATGGTCATTTTCATAATTTTGGTTCTTCTTATCCATCAGCAAGGGATATCTTTCCATTTTCTGATATCCTCTTTGATTTCCTTTTTAGGGTACTGTAATTTTACTGTACAGATCTCTTGAATCTTTTGTTTGACTCTTAAGTATATCCTTTGTTTAGCTGCTATTGTGAAGGTTGTGTTTCCCCTAATTTCTCTCTCTATGAGTTTGTTGTTTCTGTATAGGAATGCTATTGATTTTTGAGTATTGACTTTGTATCCTGCTACACTACTGAACTTGATTATTAAGTTTATACGTCTTTATTGGAGCTTTGGGGTCCTCTATGTAGAATATCATGTCATCTGCAAATAATGATGATTTCAGTTCTTCCTTTCCTATCCTTATTTCTTTTATTTCTTTGCTTTGTCTAATTTCTCTGGCTAATGTTTCCAATGTTTCCAGAACTATATTGAATAGGGGTGGTGATAGTGGACATTTTGTCTTATTCCTGATTTTAGAATGAAAGCTTTCAGTTTTTGACCATTTAGTATGATGTTAATTGTTTATTTGTCATAGATGGCTTTTATCAGATTAAGATAAAGACCTTCTATTCCAATTCTGGAAGATTTTTATCATGAATGGGTGTTGGACTTTATCAAATGCTTTTTATGCATCTATTGAGATTATCCTGTGATTTTTTGTGTGTGTTTGGTTCTGTTAACATGGTGTATTACATTTACTGATTTGCATATGTTGAACCATCCCTGCGTTCCTGGTATGAATGCCACTTGCTCATGGTATATAACCTTGTTGATGATTTTCTGCATTCTGTTTTCCAGTATGTTATTGAGGATTTTTACATCCATGTTCATTAGGAAGACTGGTCTGTAGTTTTCTTTTTTGGTTGGGTTTTTGTCTGTTTTGGAGTCAGGGAAATTCTTGCCTCCAGAAAAGATTTCAAAAGTACAGTTTCCCTTTCAATTTCCTTAAAGAGTTTCAGCATTAGTGGCATTAGTTCTTCTCTAAATTTATTGTAGAATTCAAACATGAATCCGTGAGTCTGGACTTTGCTGGTAAATTTTTAAGTATATTTTCAATTTTATTGACTGATATTGGGTTATTTAGAAATTTTATATCTTCTTGATTTGGTTTTGGCAATTAGATTGTATCTAGGAATCTGTCCATTTTTTCTGTGTTTTCCTTCTTATTAGAATATAGGTTCTCATAATAGGTATTGATGATCTTCTGATTTTCTATAGGGTCTGTTGTGATTTCCCCCTTTTCATTCTTAATTGCTTTAATTTGTATTTTATTTCTTTCCTCTTTTTGATGAGGTTGGCTAATAGTTTATCAACTTTATGAATTCTTTCAAAGAACCAACTTTGATTCATTGATTCTTTGTTTTTTTTTAGTCTCAGTTGCATTAGGTTCTGCTCTTATATTTATAATTTCCTCCCTCATATGAGATTTGGGTTTCATTTGTTCTTTTTCTAGAAATTTGAGGTTCAACATTACATTGTTTATCTGAGTGCCTTCTGTTTTCCTGATGTGAGAGTTCATTGCTGTCAGTTTCTCTCTTAGGACTGCTGGCATTGCTTCCCATAAGTTTTGGTATATTGTATCATGATTATCATCTACTTTTATGTACTGGGTAATTTTATGTTTAATTTTCTGTGATCCATTGGTTTTTCAGTAGTGTGTCATTTAATTTCCATGTGTTTGTATAGTTTTTGTGACTTCTATTGTTAGTGATTCCCAGTTTGATGGCACTATGGCCAGATAGTGTGCAAGAAATGATTTCAATTCCTCTACATTTACTTACACATATTTTGTGGGCTAGTATGTGGTCTGTTTTGGAGAACATCATCATGGGACTTTTAAAAAAATTAACAATTTGATCCCTATACTTGTGATAGCTTTATTCATATTTTCTATTTTTTCTTGAGTCATATTTCATAGTGTATATCTTTCTAGAAATATGTCCATTTCCCCTTTTATTGTTCTTAGTGTTCCCTTACAGTGCTGTTAACATGAAGTCAATAGTACTGTCCCCTTTTAACTCATAGTTTTAGTTGTTTGAGTCTTCTCTCCTTTTCTCTTGGTTTTTCTGACTAAAAGTTAATCAGTTTGCTGATTTCTTTTCCAGTTTCCACTTTTGTTTCTTTGATTTTTCTCTGTTGTTTTTCTGTTCTCTTTTATTTCTGCTTCAATCTTATTACTGTAGTTCCCTTCCTACTATTTTTTAAAATTAATTTTATTGGCACACTTTTGACATACATAATGATCACATTCATCATAGAGAATTTGTACTCACACATAATATATCTTGATTCCTCTTTTGGGGAATGTGCTTCTACAATGCGGTGGAGAACATACCTTCGATAAGAACAATCTTTTTAAGTATATTGAAGCTTGTCTTATGGTCTTCCTATTGTTTACCTCAAAGGATATTCCATATGTACTTGAGAAGAAAGTGTATTCTCTTATTGGGCAAAATTTTCTGCAGGTATATGTTAAGTCTAATGGATTTTAGGGTTGTTGAAGCATTCTGTTTCCTTGTTGATCTTCTGCCTAGTTGTTCTAGCCATAATTGGAAGCGGAATGTTGAAGGCTTCAAGTACTGTTATTAAGTTGTCTATTTGACCATTCAATCACTATGTATTCTACTTCATGTATTTGGGGGTTTTACTGTTAGGCACATATGTATTTATATGTTTGTTATATGTTCCACTTGTCCTTCTTGTCTCTAGTAACAATTTTTGTCTTGAAATCCATTTTCTGATACTTGGAAGTCACTTCAGCTTTCTTTTGGTTGCTGTTTGCATGATATATCTTTTTTATCCTTATACTTTCACCCTACTTTTGTCTTGAATCCAAAGCGGGTCTCTTGTAGGTAGCATATAGTGGAACTATTTTAAATATATTGTGCTGATCTTTGCCTGTTGATCAGAGCTTAACAATTACATTTCATGTTTATTTGCACTTGCTATTTAATTACTGATAATGTATCATTTATATCTGCTATTATGCTTTTTGGTTTTTACACAGTTGATATATTTTTGGTTACTTTACTCCTCTGTTACTGAGCATTTTATGCTAGACATTTTCTAGTGTATCTTTTCAATTCCCTTAGTATTTCTTTTATTCACTGTATTCTTAGTTGTTTTCAAAGTACTTGCCTCACTGTCTGCCAGACTGCTGGTTTTCAATGTGATTTGATACTGAATTTCATGGCTACTTCAGAGATGAAGGAAGAACAAGATACTAACTTTTTATTTGTGTCTTGTTGTACTCATGGTGGGTATCTATTGTCTTTAGTATAGTTTTTACAATCTAACATCATATATTGTACATATAGAAAATCATCACTCATATTAATACTGTACATGTTATATGAATGCATATAAATATATGTATATAATTAATACACATAGTATATGTGTATATAAATATATTCAAATTTATTGACATAATTTACATATTGATATAATGTATGTTTATGTATAGTAACTATTTTGATAAATTCACATTGTACCACACCTAGTATAAAATATGCTTAATCAGAATATATTACTCTTTAAGTTATTGCCAGAGGTTTTCTTGTTTTATAGAGAAGGAAAACAATAAAAACAATGATACAGAATTTCAAAATAAGATAATATGAAATTAACAATGGTTATTATATTGCATATTATTATCTTCAAAGTAGTTGCTCAGATTACAAGATATCAGCATGCAAAATTGATGAAACAATATAAGCACAATATAAGCATAAAGCATTCTTTTCAATGAACTAATAGAAATTACTAGTACATAACCTTGGCTACCTTGTATGTATATTTTCCTTTTCCTTCCTTCTTTTCTCCTTTCCTCCATCCCAGTTCTTTCCTTTTTAGCAGATTATTTCCTTTTCACAATATCTATTGTACATTTTGGATCTTATTTACTCTTTCAAGTTTTTACACTAGGAAGATAATACAATGTTTACACATGTGAGTCACATTTATTTCACTTATGAATATGGTCTCTAGTTGCATCCATTTACCTATACAAGCCTTGAGTTTATCCTTCTTAATAGCTAAGTAGTACTCCATTGTATAAAAACACTACATCTTTTTTATCCATTCTTTGTTTGTTGGATTTTTTTGGTTGTTTCCAAGATTTAGCTATTGCAAATTGTGTTGCTACAAACATTGGCGCACATTGTGGCATGATATTTTTAATTCTTCTAGGAAAATACCCAGAAAGGGAATAGGTGAGCTGAATGGGACTTCTAATCCTAGTTATCTGTAGAATGTCCACACTGATTGCCATTGTGGTTATACCAATCTACATTGCTACCAACAGTTAAGAAGTTTTCCTTTTTCCTCACAGCCCCACCAACATTTGTTATTGGTTGTTTTCTTGATGGTAGCCATTTTTTCTGAAACGAGATGGAATCCCAGTATTGTTTTAATTTGCATCTCTCTGATGACCAATGATAATGAACATTTTTCATATACTTATTTTCTGTTTATATTTCTTCATCTGAGAAGTGAGTATTCATCTCAGATGCCTATTTTTGGATTGGATCTTTGAATTGGGGGAGCCTGATTTTTATCAGTTCTTTTTATGTTCTAGATATAAGGTCTTTGTCTGTGGGACAGTTGGCTAAAATTTTTTCCCAGTCTATGAGTTTTCTTTTCACTTTGTTGATGGTTTCTTTTGAAGTGAAAGCAATTTTAATAGGATGAGATCCCAGGTGTTGATTCTTTGAAGTATTTGCTGTACAGTTTAAGTTCATGAACTCTGCGCCTATACCTATGTCTTTAAGGTTTCTACCTACTTTCTCTTCCAGGAGTTTTAGTGTTTCTATTTTAATATTTAGATCCTTGATACATTTTTACTTTAGTTTAGTGCACAGTGATAGACAGGGGTCTAGTTTTAGTTTTGGGCATGGGGAAAGCCAGTTTTTCCATCACCATTTATTAAAGAGGTTGTCTTTCTTCCAGTGAACATGTTTGGTCCCTTTGTCAAAGATAAGTTGGTTTAGTGTGTTTGTAGTTGTACCTGCATCTTCTATTCCATTCCACTGTTCCTCAGGTCTGTTTTTTTTTTCTTTTGCTAATGCCATGCTGATTTTATCACAGTGGCTTTGTAGTATAATTTCAGATCAGGGACTGTGATGCCCTTTGCCTTGCCTTTGTTGCCCAGGACTTCCTTTGCTATTCTAAGTCTCTTCTGGTTCCAATTGAATTTTAGGAATGTTTTCTCTAGTTCTGTGAGGTACATTAATGGTATTTTGATTGGGATTGCATTAAATCTGTGTAATAGTTTGGGGAGTATGGCCATTTCCCCAATTTTGGTTCTTCCGAATCATGAGCAAAGGATATCTTTCCATTTTATTTACTGGGAACTGAACCCACTACTTCACCCTTGCCAGGCAGATGCTGTGTTGCTGAGCTACATTCTCAGCTCTGTTTTTTTATATCCTCCTGAATCTTCCTTTTCATTTTTTTTTCTGGTACCAGGAATCAAACTCAGGACCTTGCCCTTGTCAGGCAGGTGCTTGTGCTGCTAAGCTATATCCCTAGTCCCAATCTTCTTTTTCAGAATACTGTAATTTTCAATATATAGATTTTTTACTTCCTGTATTAGATTTATATATTTATATGTGCTGAACCATCCCTACATTAGTGAGATGACTCCCACTAGGTTATAGTGTATAATCTTCTTAATGATTCACTGTATTCTGTTTCCTAGTATTTTATTGAGTATTTTTGTATCTATGTTCATTAGAGAGATTGGCCTGTGATTCTCTTTTTTGGTTGGGTCTTTCTCTGGTTTTTGTATCAGGGTAATACTTGCCTCCAGGAATAATTTAGAGGGAATTGTCTCCCTTTCAATTTCACCAGAGAATTTGAGGAGTGTTGGAATTAAATCTTCTCTATATTTCTTGTAGAATTCAGCTGTGACTCCATCAGGACCTGGGCTTTTCTTTGTTGGAAAATTTTCAACTACATTTTTGTTTTATTAACTGGTATTGGGTTATTCAGAATTTTCATATCATCTTGATTCAGCTTTGTTAATTCATATGTTTCTTGGCATTTGTTCATTTCTTTTGTGTTTTCCATCATATGAGAGTAAAGATTTTCAAAATAGGTATTGATGGTTTTCTTGGTTACTTTTCTCTCATTGCTGGGACAAAATACCTGATGCCCAAAATGAAGGAAGGAAAGGTTCATTTAGTTTACAGTTTGTGGAAGTTTCAGTCCATACTTGGCTGGTTCCAAGGCAGAGTGGCACATGGCAGAGGGCAACAGGTCACGGTGGCAGAACAGCAAAGCAACAAGAGTGAAGAAGAGGAGTGGCAGAGAGAGCCAGCCTCTTTCCCTCCCTTATACTGTATGCAACTCTCCACCACAGAGCAGTGTAGCACTCACACCCAATCAGTTAAAAGCCTTCCCCATGACTGCATCAGGATATGGGGGATATGCAGACATAAACCATAACAATGATCTTCTGAATTTCCACAGGATCTATACTGATTTCACCATTTTCATTCGTCACTGCATGTATTTGAGTTCTTAATTTCCTTTGTTTGATAAAGTTGGCTAGAGTTTTATCAATTTTATTTTTAGAAAGAACTAAATTTTCTTTTTTTTTATTTTAGAAACATAAAAGTACAAAAACATATTGACAAACAGACACCAATTATCATAAAAAATAGTACAATCACAACTAATCTATAGA
>PVLD010021034.1:13430-32527 GCA_004027595.1 Dinomys branickii | reverse complement strand
CATCACTGCCAGCAGCAGACACTCAGAGTCTGCAAAGGCACAGAAGGTCAGGAACTGCAGAGCGCAGCCCAGGAAAGGGATGGAGTTACTCTCAGCCGTGAAGCCCGCCAGCATCTTGGGTGCGATCGCCGAGGAATAGCAGAGGTCACAGAAAGAGAGGTGGCTGAGGAAGAGATACATGGGCGTGTGCAGGTGGGGATCCACTCTGATTAAAATGATCATTCCGAGGTTTGCTAAGAGACTGATGAGATACGCGAGGAGAAATATGGTGAAAAGGGTCACCCTGGTGTCTGGGTTCTCAGTAAATCCCAGGAAGATGAATTCATTCGCGGCAGAACAGTTTCCCCTTTCCATTCTTCCTGTTCTTCTCCGAACTTAAAGACAAATAGGTACATTTGAAATCTCCTGAGCACTGAAAATATCTCTGAAACAGAACCCCTCTTGTTTCTGTGCTTCTTTCACCCAAACACAACACCCATGGATGCTTTTGAGAACACTACAATAATCAGTCCAAGATGGCACCTGAGACATTTTGAGTGAAAAATAAATACAAATCATAGCATGTGTATCTTTCTATATCTTCTCTAACTCTTGTGGACCCTTTTCTGCCCTTATTTCAGCTAATATGTACTTGATGAGCTGAAATCTCAGTAAATCTTGAAAATAATATAACTCTGGGAAACTACATTTTCCATTTTGAGGGAAATTACATGACCACAAATACAATTTAGCATTCGCTATGTTTTCTTAAATAATCACTGATGTAGGAAAAATTACATTTTGTATTCTTCAACATTCTTCATGGTTTATAATGTAATGTAATTTTGTTATACAGAACGGTATCACCAACAAATAAAAAGGAACTTTATGTTCTATTCTTCTGGTTCTCTAGCATTTGAGAAAACACAAAAAATTATTGACTTTTCTCCTAAAAATATATTATGATTTTATCACTATGCTCATTGCTGAATATAGAGGTAGTTTGGAGCTAAAAGATGAGTGTACTGCTAGCGCCAAAGGAAATGCTAAAATGCAAGTAGAAAAATCCTATTTTCCCTGCTACCTTCACATTGTCTTATTTTATGAATCTGTTTATTGTATACAGTAAATCTGTCTGTTTAGAAATGGAAAACTAGATGAATAAGTGTAAGTGAGAGATACGTAGTTTTTCTTCCTGTTTGTACAGACGTTCATGACTCTGTGATGTATTTTCCTGTGTGCAGGATTCTTAATTGAAATATGAAAAGTAGATCATGAGTGATATATTTTTCAGAGACTTCTTTTTGGTTATTTCAATTAGATTATTTTAATATATGGCAAACATGGACTTTGAATATTATATATTCTTATTTCTGATACGGTACATATTTGTAATGTTTTCTTGAAGTAGGTATTAATTAGGCAAGAATAATCTCTTAAATGTATGCACACACTTACAACATGTTAAAATGAATAAAACCTTCCTGCAGACCCAGATTAAAGGAAAATGAGTAAAAGGACATTCTGCGCATGCTAGTAAGTTCAGTAAGAGTCTTTAATTCTGAGGAGAAATTGTTAACTTTAAAAGTTGGTTTTCGGGGCTGGGGATATAGCTCAGTGGAATAAGCGCCTGCATGGCAAGCGCAAGGTCCTGAGTTTGATCCCTGGTACCTCAAAAAAAAAAAAAAAGTTGGTTTTCATTTTGTGTTCTACTGAACAATCAGGCATAAAACTCAAGTTTTTTCCAATCAGTTATGCTTTCTCATTTTTAAAAAAATTATTTTTCAACTGGGAAACTCAAGAACTTACCTGAGGTGAGTGATGCTGTGGTAACTGAACATTGTTACAATGAGAGTGTTTTATTCTAACAGGAAGCTTTGGGGACGTATCTCTCTGAAGCTACTTGTATTAGGCTTTGCTGTTATGCAAACATGTAATTGATGGTATTTTGGGATCTGTATTTTCCCCTGAGACTACAGACCTAAATGCAGCCCAGGTAGAGCTTAAGTGCTTAATAGGGTTACACACTCACATATGTTAGAATGAAACTATAAATTAATTTTATACCATATAATGCGTATAATTCATCCAAGTTTTCTGGTCTAGAATATTATCTCTCTCCTCCTTTTCTACCAGAAGCAGAATGTATTTAAACCCCTGCAGCCCCCCAAGGAATTATTATTAAACCTCTCTTTTCTGCATTGTACCTTAAGCGTTCATATTCTTTTTTCCTAAATTACTAAAATATTACTATCTTTTCAAGATATGTTTACAGAGCTATAAAATGTGTCATACAAAATCCTCACGGAAGCTCTCTTTGGTGTGTGGCACAGGCCAAAGGCTGCCGAGCGCATATCACGTCTACTTGTAGAAGATTTTCATCACCGCAAAGGCAGCACACGTGGAGTGAGAGCGATTTCATCCTCTGCTCTGCCCAGTGCTTGGCAACTGTGAGCTGCTTTCTGGGTCCCTGTGTTTATTTATTCTGGAGGTAAATATGGCCAGATTCCCCCATCTGTGACTTTCTCCATTAGTCTCTCATTTACCACGCCGTAAATATTTACCCACCTTGTAGAATTTTTCAGAATTACTCTCCCTTAAATGGATAAATAACATGTTGTTCTATGGGTAGGATTCCTTTTCCTTATTGGTTCATTGGTTAAAGGGCTTGTAGACTGTTTCTACTTTTGGCCCCTGGGGCTAAGAATGCTACGGATATTCATTTATTCACAGCCTTCAGTCACCACGGTTCTTAGAACACTCCCATCCCCAGTCACTTGTCATCCTTCCACATTTCACTAAGGTTATAACTGGGCCACATCTTCAATGTTCAGAAGAAATGAAAGGGTATTATTTTTTAACTCTGCCTAAGTTATTCGCATAAGAAGTTCCATTCTATGGCTAAGCCTTTAGGACTAACATTGATGATTACAGTTTTTTTTTTTATTTTGAATTTGGAAAGGCAATTCCTTTCCAAGTGTTCATTGTTACCTGTTAAAGGACCTCTATGCTGGAGTATAGTGAACAAAGAATAGAAATTCATTACACTTGGGGAATTTATTCTGTGAGCATAATTCATGCATGTGGAAAAGATTCATTTAAGAAGTAAGTGTGAAAATATTTTTCTAAAATATATAGAGTTCCATGTTTGTTTATAAAAAATTTCATTTCCTTTTATTTATGATTGCTCTTCAAAAATTCTAAATTAATGAAATTTTGACTTTTATATTCTCCAAGTATCCGCCCAGACTGTGGAACCTCTTCATATTGCTGAGACCTTGGTTGAGTACTGACAGTCTGGTTTGACTTGGTGACTTCCAAAGGACCACAACCAGCTCTGTTCTTAGCGAAGCCCCTAAAGTATCTACAGCTGTGCGTCTGTGTGTGCGGCTCCTGTTTTGCTTTATTCCATGACTGAGCTAGACCTTTGCAGAGCAAAAAATTAAAATATAAAACAAAGAATGAAAGCAAAGAGATCATACATACTCAACTATTTATTTGTAAGGATAAAATGTAAAAAATAAAAGAAATTGTAGTAAGAAATTTCCAAACTCCGGAGTGGGCTGGCGACAACCTCTGTCGATCAGAGAAGGCTGCACTTGTGGAAACCTCTTCCTGAGAGACCCAGTTTTATTTTTCTCCCTTTGAGACCTTGCGGGCCTCTCATGCTTACATGTTTCACTCGTACACTGTTTCAGACCGCCGTGACATTCTCGTTAGAACCTGCAGGGGAACTGTCTCTGTGAGCCACTAAGCGGTGACTGAAAAGCATCCTAAAATCCAGTAAGCCATGTGACACATTTTGAGACTAGGACTGACTGTCTCTCCATGGTTTATCTACACATTGTGAAAACATTCAAATATTTTAGAGCAATTTTCATCAAATAAAATTGCTGTGATGTGGACTTATCAACTTATTTCAACCTAATTTTATTTTTTAATGATTTTTGTCAGCACGTGTTTGCTGTACATAACCCGTACCTGGTGGGCATCAGCGCGCAAGCGTATTACCGTTCGCTTCTGTCTGCCTCCCGCCCCCTCCACTCCATCCCATCTCTCATGGTTAGATCCATTTCCCGTCTCCACTAACTCTACCTTATCTCTTTATATTATTTTTCTTTTGGTATTTAAATTACTTATGCTTTCAATTTTTAAAAAATACAGGAGGAACGATGTGTTACTTAACCTTCTGTACACATTAACTTTCCTCCAATTTTTCACTGAATCTGGCATCCTGTATCTGCTCTGAGCTCTTGTCCATGGTCAAAGCGGCCATGAAAGGACATTTTTTGAGTAAATTCAGGTCACCGAGGCTCCGTGGCAGGCCAGCTAAGCACAGTCCCCTAAGAGGACTCTCAGACCTGCTGCAGATGTGTGGGTTCATAGACTGAGGTTGTGTTTTGAGGGAGGATTAAAGAAAATTTATGTTGTACTAAAATGCGTGTTGAAAATTTAAACATTCAGCTTATTGATAGATAAAACCTTGAAACTTCAGAAAATCACAGGTTTTAATGGATTGCATTGTGCACTGTTTCTGGAAAGTCGCAGGTTCCTGCTGATAGCTCAGCATGTGGGGGGTTTCAGATTCACCAATTATAGGACATGTGCACACACTCAGGCAGACAGAGAGATACAAGTCACAGGGCAAAAAGCATTATGTGAGTCTTTACTTTTCACTGCCAAATTATGGAAAAGGAAGATTATCTTTCCCAAGATCTGGATGAACAAATATGTTATCACATTTTCTGTGAGCACTGATATTCTCATATTCCCATACATTATATTTGGCATTAGGGTGTGTGTGTGTGTGTGTGTGTGTGTGTGTTGGATTTAAAGCAAACACAACAGCAAGCAACTCACAGCCAGTCCCTATGTGTATAGTGTGACAACGTGAAAGGCAACATTACTTATATTTCAATTCTAGTGCTGTCAGAGATGAAACAGTGTTGGCATTATGTATATTCATGCTTGAAGACATTGGCGATCTGTTCTTGTATCTAATCTGTATATTCTGTCTAAAGCTAAATGTGTTTACAAAGAGCTCAGTAATCTACTTGCAAACTATGAAACCCAATGTTATTGTTTATATGTTTCCTGGAACAGTTTTTAAAATGGTTTTTAGATGTTGCATAATGTATAAACCTATTTATTTTATATTTCATGCAAAGTTTGAGCCATTTTTACTAAAGAAAAGGATACAGGAATTTAGGCTTCCTTGGCTTCTTTCTGAAATAACAAGACAGATTTTGTCCAGCCTTTTGCCCCACACATGAAGACGGATCAACTCTGCAGCCTCTTGAAGAGAACCAGTCTCCACCTTTGCTAAGAGGAATTCAGTATGAGGATTGGACTGATATAAAAAAACTTTATTTTTTAATGAGTTGTTCACACTCTTTCCTTATTCATCTTTCCCTAATATCTTGCTGTGATCTTGTCTCAAACTCTTTGATAACTCACATTCATAACTGTCAAGTGTCTGCTCACATATCTTTTAAAACTTTGCATATTGTGAGAGACTTGCACAGTCGCAGTCCGAGCAACAATGCTCCATCCATCACGCTGAAATGTTTGTCCACCTGGGCATCAGATCTGCTTCCTGGTATTCATTATCCTTCAGCACTGCCTCTTGGGTTCATCTTACTCTGAATGTTTTGTAAAAACAATCTCTTGGCTTTAATATGATGTTCACTTCCTGTAGTTAGCCTGTATTTTTAAAGATACTTGATGCTACTTAATCTCATCATCATCTGCTGCACAACATTTTCAAGTCTATCCTAAAGGAGCTGCATAGTAGTGGTCATGAAATCCTCCCTCCTGTCTCCCCCGGCAGCACCATCTGTCCTGCCCATAATGTGCCAACTGAAGAAGCAGATGAGACTTCTGGAAAGTCGCCTCTGGGTCCATCCTGTGCTCAAGCCAATGCTGCACTCACATCCATGTAGCATGAGGTATGAAAATGTGGCCGAGCCTTGCAGAAATGGATATACTCAGCAACTCTTACTGATGAGATCTCAGTTGTTGCTGAGTACATCAGTTTCTGCAAAGGCTCTGTCACAAAACCACTCTGGAAAGCAGTTTGGAGATTTCTTCACAAACTAGGTCTAGAGGTCCCATTTTACCCAGCTATTCCCCTTCTGGATATTTTCTCAGAAGATCTGAAAACATCACATCACAGCGATATATCTGCACTCATGTTCATAGTGGCACAATTGTAATAGCTAAATTGTGGAAGCAACCCAAATGTCCATCCATTGAAGACTGGATAAAAAAATTGTAGTACTTTTATATAATGGGATACTACTCAGCTATAAAAAAGATAAACTTGAAGCTTTTGTAGGTAAATGGTCACAACTAGAGATCATACTCACAAGTGAAATAAAGTAGACCTTCATGTGTAAGCAACGTGTTGTCTTACTAGTGCAAGAACCCAAAAGAGTGAATGAAAACTGGGAGGTATGATAGACATTGTGAAATGAAATGAAAATGCTAAAAAGTAAGAGGCAACTGGGGTGTGGGAAAGGAGAAAGGAAAGAAGGGGAATTATGTATGTGTGTATATCCAGGAGAGCTAATGGTTGTACTATTGTGTTCTATTGCTTTACTGAAAGGAGCAGTTAATGATTACTTGTTTCACCAATATTGCATGTCTCTATTTGTTTTCCCAAGAAACCACTTTGAATATATCAATGTGTAACACAACAACCGTTGTTAGTTTCCCATCACTTTGCCTGTAAATCTATATTGTTTGTATTGTTCTTTTGCTGTTTTGTAAATGAATGTCTGTTCATTAACGTGTTTCTTGTTTTATTTTTAAAATAAATTAAAAAGAACAAAAGAAAAAAGGAAGTAATATACTCACAAAGAGCTTAACAATGAACATGAAGTTTTTATTATAATTTTGAAATTATATATCATTCTATCAAAAATGTCCACACTTTATGCAAATCCCTCCTCACAAAATTCATAAAATATAGCCCATTTTAAGCTCCTTACTGAATTTATGTCCATTCATAAAAGTAGTATGATATTATTATCACAGGAAATAATTTATTAATTTGAAATGCATAGACTTCTATTACTTTCGGATTGATAGAAATTCTCATGATTTGGCTAGGCGTTTTGAGTTCAAAACCATAAATAAGCCTACTGAGGCTTTTTTTCCTTCCTACATGGGAGCTTCTGTCCTATTTTTAGTTATAGCCTGAAGATCAGAACAGTCGTTCTTTATCTTTATACAAGGCAATGCATCCCACGCATGTAGCAGACTAATTTATTCTGAAAAGTAGTTATTGGTAATGTTTAGTTTATAAATTGTTCTCTGAAGAAAAGTGTACATACCATCATCCCCAGCAGGGCATGTGCACACGCACACACACACACACACACATACACACACACACACACACAGACACACAGAAACACAAAATTTCCTGTAGGAGAATTAAAACATAACATTTGCACCTTCTTCCCAAGGTGAAAATACTTAACCTGCATTATCTGAAAAAGTTCTTCACTGTATATTAAGTAGTTATCCAGACCTTTAGTGAAGTTTATGTTTCCTAGATTGTTTCATACAGTAATTTAAAAACATGATTAGTGCGTTGACAGAATAATTTCAACTGTGATCTCTGCTACAAATGCTGAAATATCTGTGGTACTGTGAACCGAGTCCCTCAGGGTAGAGCCTTGTTCAGCATCACTGTGTGAGGAGACTCATCACTTTCCTGACGCTGTGCTTCACATCCTCGGTCCTCAGGCCGTACATCCCAGGGCTCAGCAGGGCATCACAACTGTGCAAAACGCAGAGACGACTCCAACCAACAGCCACGAGTTCATGGGCACACAGTATAAGAACGAGATGATGCCCTGCAAGATGGTGACGGCTGTTAGACAGGGTGCACAGGTGGGGAAAGCTTTCGAGCGCCCACCAGACGGAGCTGTGCTCATGACGATGACAAAGACGTAATCGGGCTGCTCGCCTCACTGAATACGGCAGCGGCAAGGAAAAGTATTTGGCTGGTGGAGGGATCTGGGCAGAAGATCGACTTTATGACTGACGAGAAAGTGGAAGGGGGTGTGGAGAAAATGTACTCAAGGAT
This sequence comes from Dinomys branickii, assembly GCA_004027595.1. Lineage (NCBI taxonomy): Eukaryota > Metazoa > Chordata > Mammalia > Rodentia > Dinomyidae > Dinomys > Dinomys branickii. The sequence goes on along the minus strand of PVLD010021034.1, from coordinate 24,450 downwards.
GGAGCCCAAACCTGGAGAACGAGCCCCTTCTGAGATCCTCAAGACTGTGATAGAATTCATGTCCACGTCGGGCTTCATGTGGAGGAAACTGTGCTAGTGAAGCAAAGCAGACGCAGGAAGACAAATGCTGTGTGATCACACTTAGACAGAGACTCTTAAAAATCACAAAAAGCATATACTCACACTAATAACGAAAGTGCTAATTGTAGGAAATCCTTAAATATTTTGTGACAATGGCAAATAATGAAGATCTTTATAGTCCAGGATTCCAAAGATCACAGCAGCAAAAGTGACAGTCAGTATCAGTGTGAATGTGTTTTTGTATTTTTACAGTAAGGAGAGTAGGGCATTTCCTTAGGTTCTCAGACAAGCTCGGTCACTGAACTTACCAGTTGTTCCTCTTTATCTTCTATCTCAATCTCTGACCTAACGTGAACACTCAGTATGTTTGCTGACTATATAATTTTGGTTAAAAATTGTTGGAAGTTAATTTCTAATTAAAACAAATCACCATATTGTCACTGATAGATCACATACTGTGAGCTCATAAAAATGATGAGCGGCTGTCACTTGTATTTTAGAAAACCTCACGGATTTCAGTCAGACCTTTCAATCTCTGCTTTCAGAAACTCAAAGTGATACCAGGAATTGAAGGAAATTGAAACTTATGTCAAAAACCAAGAAATCTTATCTTCTTGGAGGATGGACATGGAAATATATAAAAATAATAACATGCAAAGTATCCAGTTATTGTGTTGGGATTGTCCCAGGATCCACAAAGGAATTTTAAAATGTTTCTGTTTGAAGCACTCATTTGTATATTAAAATGCCAAGGGTGTCCTTTACCTCGTCTAATCAGGAAAATCCTTCTAGAGAAGGGGCAGGGAAGCCCGTGGATAATCAGGAGGCGGGGCTTCTCTGCAGGGCATCTCTGATCTCCTCACCTCTGAGAATGTCCTGGGCATGCAGTGTTACTGGAATGTAATGGTGATTTTCTCACTACTGTGCACGTTTTAGAATTCAGTCCTTTATTTAGAAACATAAAACACTGCTTTAGGATTAGCAACAATTTTTTTCAGTGTTGGCTTGGGATGAGGGCAATGTGTGCGTTCATGTGATGTGAGATCTATTACCTTGACTGCGCTGTTACGATGACGACAGACAGCTCGTAGTGCCTCTATATTGAGTACATTAGGAAGATCACCTACCTGTGTGTATCCGTGCATGTATCTCCCTGTGAGCCAATGTATCTCTCTGTCTTTCCATCACTCTCTTCCTGTCACACTCTTCCTTTCACTCTCTCTCCATCCATTTGTTCTCTCTGTTGGGAAACTGACACCAAAGAAGAAAGAATTATTTTCAAAAATTAGGTATAATTCTCCCAACACTTTCTCTTATTATTAGTATATAATAGTTATTGTGTATAATGTGCAGTGTTTATAATAGTATTTGATGTTCATCACGTGCAATAAATATCTGGAAGAGCAAATGTTTGATTCCAGCATAATTACAAATGTGTCATAATGGTCACTTATATAGATCTGTTTAAACGTCACTTGGCTGGAGACCTAGAAAAATTTTATGCCTCAGTTGACAGCCAAATTCAGAATCATAGATGTTACACTTTTCATACAATGAAGCAAGAGAAACTACATTGATTGGATCATGCTCTCCTACATGACCTAGGGCAACATCCTTTACTCAGTAATTTAAACCTTGGTTTAAGTGAAAAACATGTTTATAAGAACCAACTCAGTAGTTATTGTCCAAACGTCTGGACACCCACTGGACAAGTCAGCACATAAAGTGATCTAGCTCAGCAAGCGCTGTGACATGCATCACATTCATACTACTTTTCTCTGTTTTACAGGCAGGGCCTTGTGGAGCCCAGGCTGTCCTCAAACTCCTGACTCTCAGTCCCCTCTTGACGGGATGGCAGCGCTGGGCATTGCTGCGCTGGACATTTTCATTCTTCTTTTTGCTGCCTAGAGCCAGCACTGATGTCCTTCTCCTTCTCTTTTCAGGCCTCGTATGATGAGGTTGGGACACCCTGCATGCTCTCCCAAGCAGGAATGTGCTCTGCAAGGCCCTTTGCCATGGGACGCAGCACGTTCAGATGTAGCGGGGGAGAGGCTGCTGGCAGGTCTGCAGCTGCAGCTGCGGGCCAGTGAGTCACTGGTACCAGAATGGTGAGGAAACACATACATAGGGTACTCTGTTGTTATGTTAATGTCGTGCAAGTAGGCGTTAACAGAGAAAATATAAAAGTATTCTTACTTCTATAAAGAAAAAGAAAAACAAAACATTACAACAAAGTCACAAAAGAATAAGAATTGTTAATACACTGTGTATTACGATATTGAAAGAACGGCCACAGTGTTACTTAGTACACATCATACAAATCATAGATCTAGACGTAGACAGAACCAGAGGAAAACAAACAAGAAAAGGGTAAAATGGTATTTAATATGAACAAAAATAACTAGTAGTATAAATAAAACAATCTACCATATGCCTTAAAATAGTTTCCAAACAACAGAATAGATAATTTGGGGAAGTATTTTAAATTCTCTTTACTTCCTATGTAGCCTTTTTCAATCATGATTTATTTTTTTATTCTTGTGAGAAGCCATGAGATATTAAACTTGTGTCTCTGACTTACTGCACTTAACATTATGTTCTGAAATTACACCACTGGTGTACAGATGCCTCAACTTTATCTTTAGTTATGGCAGACTGGTGCACCACAGCGTGTACGTATCAGTTTTTTCTTTATCCATTCTTCTATTGATGGGCACACAGGCTGCTTCCAAGGTCCAGCTATTATAAATTGTGCTGCTATAAACATGGGTGTGCGTGTATCCCTGTAATATGATGACTTTAACACTTCTAGGAAGATAACTCAAAGGAGAATAGCTTGGTCAAATGAATTTCTATTTTTTACTTTTTGAGGAACTTGTACACTGATTCTGATAGTGTTGTCCTAGTTTACGTTCTCATTTGGCTGTGACCCTAAATGATATAATGTATTATTCACTGAGGTACCATGTGATAGTGTCACTTTGTATTGCTGCTAAACCTCTTAGGACTCAAACTACTGTTTTCAGGTTCAATGATAAAGTTTTACATTTGTAATCTCATTTTTAAAGAATATCACCAAGAAAGAATGTATTGTAAGAGGGTTAAAAGTTTTGTATCACTGAAAGGTAAAAAATGAGAATATGCACACAAATAATTTTAATTGTCACCTTAATGATATTAAGAAATATCACTTTCCCCAGAATAACACTCTATGTTTAAATGAATGAAGAGAAATATAATGAAACATCGCTAGTGATGTCTCCATGTTTGTATCTCCATGGACTCCACATAAAAGTTTGCTCTGACAAAACTATTTGATTTGTTGTTATTCCTAGGTATCAGTTTTTACCCAAAACTGATCCTATGGCTTAGTAAGATCTAGTGCATTATCACTATCTTACTAATTATAAATATTACAGGAAAGCAGTTCAATGATATTTAACTGCTCAACACTGTCCCTAAAGAAAAGATGAAAACTGAGTTATCTGAATTGATTAGACACTACCTCACCCACAAGGTGGTGATTCCTACTTTATAAAATTCAGGAAATGGATGACAAATGGAAGCATCTCCCCACATCTGTTGTCCTTCTTGTCACAGCGCCCACTGAACTGGTCTTCCTAGTGTATCAGATGCCAAATCCTTGAGTATAAACCAAGGATAATACAAACCATCCTATATACACCAGGATGGTTTATAACCACTGTGTGATACAGCAGGCATACGCAGAGATTTACACAGAAAAATATATGAATAAAATTTAGTATCACATGTTAGTAAAAAATGAAAATGGGTAAATAAAAGAAATGCAACTATGTTGAGAAGAAAAGCTAAGATTGACTGTATCACAGCTTTCTGTATGTGCTTACAGTAGGGGTTAAAGCCACAGGTGGGAATAAATGTCATATGAAATGCAGCAACAAAATTTCCTTAAGGTGAATTATGTTTCTGAGACTCTTGTATTCACAGTGGGGATACTTTGGGTTCTACTGAAGCATGTTCAATTTCCACAACATGATCAGATTAAGTATTAGAAGATTTTGTATACTTTAGCTGGCATTACAGTGAAAAAGTTTAGCTGCACGAATGCATTGAATATAAGAGAACTTCAGGCAAATATGGAAGTAATTTACAATTCTTTCACATTGGCAATTATGTATAGGAATGAAAATGTCTACATATCTGTGCTTTTGCTAAGAGAGACTAAATGACTGAAAAGAGATTATTGGGGGACATAGGTAAGGGAAGGAAACACATGAAGAGAATAAAACTACTTTAGTGAAGTACAAGTGTTGCTTTATATCTGTGTCCTCCCAGAAAATTGTTAGGTGGATGACTACATGATGGAATCTGTGCTGCTGATATCAGTCAGAAAGAATAACATGGTGCTGCACGGTTAGTTAAATAAGTACATTTTAATGTTCATTCTGTAAAATCTCTAGATATCTCCATATTTCATTCTGGTATCTAGTCATTCACTGAACTCATCACACAAGAAACATTAACTATTTAACTACTGCTGGTAACTACTATTTCATGCACTCTAGAATAAAAGAAAATGCCAGAAAATACAAGTACAGTATGGGCAAGTAGGATAATAATCTCCATGAAACTGAACCTATGATACAACATTTTGAATTTAGATATTGACAGGGAAAAATTATGCACAATTTATTATAATTTAAGAGACCATATGGCTCACTGGAGATAGTTGAGTTGGCCTGCTCCCTCCCTAAGCACCGTCAACTGCAAGGCAATGTGGAAATGGAATGAAAACACAGTATAAACTGCAAGTGGCTGACTTCAGAAACAGACTGTAGAGTGCAGATACATTTCTCTGATAACTACACGAACTAAACTTCAAGGAGAATGAGGACTCTGTGTTTTAAGGACCAGTCTTCTCAGGGCAGCAATGACGTCCTTGTTCCTCAGGCTGTAGATCATGGGGTTGAGCATGGGCGTTACGACAGTGTAGAAAAGAGACAGCAGCTTGTCAGTTCCTGCAGAATGGCTGGATTTGGGCCTGAAGTAAGTAATGGCAGCGGATCCAAAAAACAAAATCACAACGAGCAGGTGGGAAGAGCATGTGGAAAAGGCCTTGGCCCGTCCCCTGGCTGTGGGCAACCTCAGAATGGTGGAAATGATTTTGCTGTAAGAGGCAAGAATCAGAATGAAAGGAAGTGCAGCAACCAACATGACGACCAAATAAACAGACACCTCATGAGCAGACGTGTCCCCGCAGGCCAGCCTGAGAATGGGGGGTATGTCACAGAAGAAGTGCTCAATTTGGCTAGAGTTACAGAAATGCAGAGAGAATATCTGGCACATTTGCCCTATCTGCACTGGGATCCCTCCGAGCCAGGAGCCAGCGGCCAGCTGAGCGCACCTTCTTGGGTTCATGACCAGAGCATAGTGCAGAGGGTTGCAGATGGCCACGTAGCGGTCGTAGGACATCACGGCCAGCAGGAAGCACTCAGTGGTTCCAAGTATAAGGAAGAAACACAGCTGTGTGGCACAGCTAACCCAAGAAATATTTCTCTTTTGAGTCCAAAGGTTGAACAGAATCCTTGGCAGAGTGACTGAAACATAACAGATTTCCAAAGAAGAAAAATTAGCCAGGAAAAAATACATGGGTCTGTGGAGTGCAGGGTCCAGCCTTATGAGTATGATTATGAGGCTGTTTCCTATGAGGACAACCAAATACATGGTGGTGAAGAGCCCAGACAGAAAGCCCTGGAGGTTCAGAAGTTCAGAGAATCCCAGTAGGACAAAGTCCTTCACTGTGGAAACATTGTTTTGTGCATGTTTCTCTTCATGTGTCATCTGTGAAAACCATCAGAAGATCAAGTCGTGTCAACATCCTTGATATTTTTAAAATCAGTTTTAATACAAAGATGGCACACACTGTGATCTCCTCATTCCATGTAGGAACAAAGACTGAAAATATAGGGCTCTAAACTAACACTTCTTTATTTTTTATTATTAATAAATACCCATCTTAGGTCCCTTTTTCCTTTTTCCTTGAGAGAGAAATTGTATTTGTGAGGAGGTGCATTATTTGAAATGTTGCCATTACTGAATTCCTCAAAGCTTAAACCCTGAATTAATCTTCAGTGTATCACTGATTAACTTCATTAATTTACCATGATCTTATTCACTTAAGACCCTCACTAGCATTTGCACTTGAAAATTAATTGTATTTTTAAGTAAGTGTTTTTATAAAAGACAAAAAGTTCTTATATATCTGTAGTCAATTTTTGTTTTATTTCTTTCTATAGTCAGCTTGTACTTGCAATATGACTTGCTTTTCTATTATAAAGATCTAATATACTAATCATGAAATATGAAATATTATTTCATCTAACTATTTGTATTTTAATGGAAGAGCTTTAACATCATCAGTCATAAACTTTATCAAGATTCTTTAATGGGGAGGAGTGACCTGACAGTCCTGCTTCCTTGTTGGAAAGTTCATCATTTCACAGATACAGCTGACATCTGTGACGCAGGATGCAAGGCCACTTAGAACGTGCAGACATGAACTCTGCATATATCACATAAAAAGAGTGTCAATGAAAACTCACTTCTGTGACTACACTTAATTGTTCTCATCCTTGATAATTGTTTCTTTTCCATACATTATTCATTCCAATGAGTCTTTGCCTTGATGCATGTGCACACATTTTTACATATCTGAGTATATTAGAGCGTGGTCATTTGTTTCAAGATATTCTTTCCTCTAAAGTTACAGGCTGCAAGTTTTGGATAATCTATACTTATTAAAAGAAATTTTGTGTTTCACAAAATTTGACTCATTAACTCAATTTATAAATTATAAATAAGTGGAACTGATTGCTTTAAATAGATTCAACCCCAAGGCATAACCCCAGGTCCTAGCCAATCTACAGATCTCACCAGCAGGTACAGACTGCACATGCCTTACCTGGGTAATTTTGTGTATGCCAGTGATGTGGGTTAGAGTCATAACATTTACAAATCCCTATGACTTCTTTCCCTCTTGCAGAAACAGCAGTTCATCTCAGTGCTTCTGTGATGTACTGGACACCATCCATGTTATGTGTTATTTGAAGAGCAAAGACCAACTCACAACATGGAAATACTTACAAATAAACATAAGCTCAGACTAGAGTTAAGCCTGGAAACAATCATAATGGGAGTTAAATAATATACACACACAGGGGCCGGGTGTTCAGGGCACATCTGCAATCCCAGCACTCTGGGCAGTTGAGGAGGAAGATCTCAAGTAAAACCCAGGCAGGACAACATAGGGAGAAATTATCTCATAAACTAAAAACATGAAGGGCTGCACAAAAACCTGGGATTCAGTGTCCAGTATTATAAAAAATCTCTCTTTCTCTGACGTACACACAGACACACACAGACACACACAGACACACAGACACACAGACACACACACACACACAGACACACACACACAGACACACACAGACACACACACACAGACACACACACACACACACACACACACGAGCAAATGGGGAAATGATAACAGTGCATGCAAACAAACAGTGCACCCCAAGGATTTTCTGGAATGAAAGGAAAAAACTATACGAATTCCTTTCATTATCTACAAAATTCCAGACAAAATATTAAAGGACATCTCAAAGAGCACTTAAAATATTTAAATAGAGTTTCCTAATTCTCTTGATGAAATCTTGTTTTGAGAGTCTAAGGCTACCACAAATTGAAATCTCATGAGACAGAAAACAATGGTGGCAGGCTTGGTGTGAAGATTTTTAATGGAAACTAAATTCTAGTTAGTTAGGCTGGGAAGCTTCGCTGTGTGGATACTTGAAATAAAAACAGAGAACATGGCAGCATATGGCTATTTTTGAAAAGTAAATAAAAGAGTGATTTTGAAGGTTTTCATCAGAAAGTATAACAAATATTTGAGAAATTAAATTTGCACAAGGTATACATGTGTGCAAAAATCACATGGCAAAATATATCAGAAAATTATACATATATTTATAACAAAAAGGAAAAACTTGATAGCACAACCTCAAAAACGTTCTGTAACTAAATTTCTACAATGCTCAGAAATTAGCACATAATTAAGAGATTACTAAGGTGTGACTTCAATTTCAGAGAAAACTGTACTGCTTCTTACTATACTGTCCCTCTGTAATTTAATCATATTTTATCCATTTCCTTTTAACTCAAACTACACATTCATGCAGGAAAAGTAAGCAGAGCAGATAACAAAAGGACAGTAACACAATACCATTCCAATGATACCCATTCGGGGACCTTCTCATTAATTACATAAAGTTGTGTTGTGTTGAGATAACACTCCTGTGCCTCTTACAAACACAATGCTGGAATATACACTTACTACAGTAATCAGTTAATAAATAGTAAGAGTTAAAATGTTAGGACTGCTAAAATTGGTAATATTTAATATATTAGCTCACTATACAAAAAGTACTTTTTGTTTTATCCTTATTTGACCTTGTCATAATTAAAACTAGGAAAGTACAAAGTCTGCTCAGAACAGTGTTTTGAAACTTCATATAATTAAATTCTTTTAAATAATTTTGTGTAGAATGACTTTTGCATTAGATGAAGGGAGCTCCCACTTAGCTCTTTGGATCAGAGTTAAACATAATGTTTACCTTTCTTGGCCGCATAAAAGATGAGAGAAGAAGAAAGGTTTATGTTAACCCTAGGTAATTTACTTTATTTGAAATAGAGGCTAGCACCCATCTCAAATATATTCTAGCACCAGAACTAATAATGCTCTTCCATACTAAACATTTTCCGCCAAGGGGATGAGCTCATTTCCCATGTAACCTTCTATTGGAACTAAACCATTCCACCGGCCACTTAGGGGATTTGAGTTAACAGCCAAAACCCTCCGTGGTAGGGCTGCTTCCATAAATTATCAGACACTTATCCTTGTAAGTGACCTTTAAAAAATACAATCATATCTAATATCAGAGCATTATGATTATGTGCTTATTGTATCAAATCACATGTTCTTTCAAAGACACATACAAGCTATGTATTAAACAAGAAAGCTTGTTTATCTACCATTCAGAATTGAGATGTAAGTGTTCTAGGGCTGTCCAGAGGGTTATGTAATATTCAATGGAAGCCTTCTTTCACCAGGTACACACTTACTTGGGAAGTCTTGTCAACACTCAGATTGTAAGTGGGTTGGGAGATGGGTAATAAGTAAGAGCTCTTACCCGTTTCTTTTCAGGAGTACAAACTGGGAAAGGGATGTAAAGTTGGTAGACACAACTCTTCCTGTAGGTACAGAAGATAGAGTGGTGTGAACTCTGAGTGCAAGCCTGAATGCTGAGTGTCCTATAGCTGTGTCTGGGGACACTGATCTCATTTGGAAAAGAATGTGGGACTCCAATTTTTAACTCTGTTGTCAAAAAGAAAAAAACCAGCAAACACATGGAGGTACCCATTATAATACTAAAATAAAGGAAGATGGCTCCAAGAATAACTCATTACTTTGCTAAATGCCATAAGGTTTTGAAGTTTAACAGCACAAGGGAAGGAGAGCCTTCTTAAATTCAAAGTAAACTTGGAGAGTTGTCAAATCTGCACCACTCAGGTATAACCAGAGAGTGTGTTAGGAAGATTTAAATACAGTAACAAGATGGACACAAAGCAGTGAACTAAGTGTGAATAATTTAACTTTTTGGTGGTGAAGCTTAGCTAATTAAGCTTATTAACTGATTCTTACTACTTATCAGCTGATTACTGTAGTAAGTTATATTCCAGCATTGTGTTTGTAGTAAGCACTTAGCTAAGTGCTATTGATCTGTAAGGATGCTTGTAAATCATTTAGAGAAGCAAGCTTTAAAAGGCATAAATATCTCAGGTGCTCTGCAAGACTATGGGATGCCAGAGGCTGTATCAGTTCTGCAGTGATCCCCAGCAGGCACTGCAACCTGGTTTTTGTAGCTAAAGTCACTGCTCTGGCCTGGTGCTTCTGCGAGCCCCACGGCAACACGGCTAAGAGGCCCAAGTCCCAGCTTTGACTGAGCAGTGACCTGCAATTTCCAGGGTGACCCTTAGCGAGGATACGTGACAACCAGCATGAAATAGCCTAACCCTCCAGGATCCCTCAGTGATTGTAGCCAAGAGGAGTTAGAGTCCAGTTTTCTGGACATTTGTACCCACTGTGGAGTGGAGGCTGCCCCTCATTGGGTGGCACCAGTGGGTCAGTCTCCCCTAGGTCCTGGTGAGGGTGCATATCGCTTGTGTTCTTTACTTACAAAGGGATGCGAAGGGTAACAAACAATGAACGTCACACACCTGCCACTTCCTGAACTTTAATGGTGCCATTGTATTTCCCACACAGAATCATGCTTTCTGTATATTTTATGTCATCTTTACAAGAAATAAAGAAACTAATTTGTTTATTAAATTTATGAAGAAACTTTTTTTCTACTTCTTTTGATGTAAATTTCTTCATTTTATCCATCTTTCAAATAATGTGCAAGAAAAACCCACTCAGCTACCTAATATTTGACAAAGGGGTCAACCAAACACAGTGGAAAAAAGAAGGCCTGTTTAATAAATGGTGCTGGAAAAACTGGCTTGCCTCTTGCCGAAAACTGAAAATAGATCCCAGTCTATCACCATGCACCAAACTCAGGTCAAAATGGATCATAGACCTCAACATTAAAACAGAAACTCTAAACCTGTTGGAAGAGAAAGTAGGTAAAAATCTTGAAGACATAGGAGTAGGCAGAGAGTTCATGAACAAAAATGAAGCTGCAAGGGAAACACCTCAAAGAATCAATAATTGGGACCTCATCCTACTGAAAAGTTTTTGTACATCTAAAGAAATCACCAGCAAAGTAAAAAGAAAACCCACAAATTGGGAAAAAATCCTAGCTGGCTGTCCCTCAGACAAAGGTCTTCTATCTAG